>CAXIWQ010000509.1:53143-135347 GCA_964036275.1 Litoditis marina
AAAGAGTCAATAACCGCGTTAATTTGTATTGGTGGATGTGCGCCACAAAATAGATTGTCGTATTAGGTTTTTGTAGCTGGGAGCAACAGACTTGATAGCCGTATGAACTTTTTTCTGTAGCTGCAAGGCAAAGAGTCAATAACCGCGTTAAGTCGTCTTTGGTGGCTGTGCGCCACAGAATATACAGTCGTCTTAGGTTTTTGTATCTGGGAGCAACAGACTTGATAGCCGTATGAACTTTTTTCTGTAGCTGCAAGGCAAAGAGTCAATAACCGCGTTAAGTCGTCTTTGTGGCTGTGCGCCACAGAATATATAGTCGTGTTAGGTCTTTGTAGCTGGGAGCAACATACTTGATAGCCGTATAAACTTTTTTTTGTAGCTTTACGGCAAAGAGTCAATAACCGCGTTAATTTGTCTTTTGTGGCTGTGCGCCACAGAATATGAAGTCGTATTAGGTTTTTGTAGCTGGGAGCAACAGACTTGATAGCCGCATAAACTTTTCTCTGTAACTGCAAGCCAAAAAGTCGATAACCGCGTTAATTCGTATTTTGTGGCTGTGCGCCACAGAATAGATTGTCGTATTAGGTGTTTGTATCTGGGAGCAACAGATTTGATAGCCGTATGAACTTTTCTCTTTAACTGCAAGCCAAAAAGTCGATAACCGCGTTAATTCGTATTTTGTGGCTGTGCGCCACAGAATAGATTGTCGTAATAGGTGTTTGTATCTGGGAGCAACAGATTTGATAGCCGTATGAAATATTCTCTGTAACTGCGAGGCAAAGAGTCAATAACCGCGTTAATTCGTCTTTTGTGGCTGTGCGCCACAGAATATATAGTCGTATTAGGTTTTTGTAGCTGGGAGCAACAGACTTGATAGCCGTATGATTTTTTTTGTAGCTGCAAGTCAAAATGTCAATAACCGCGTTAATTCGTCTTTGTGGCTGTGCGCCACAGAATATATTGTCGTATTAGGTTTTTGTAGCTGGGAGCAACAGATTTGATAGCCGTATGAAATGTTCTCTGTAACTGCGAGGCAAAGAGTCAATAACCGCGTTAATTCGTCTTTTGTGGCTGTGCGCCACAGAATATATAGTCGTATTAGGTTTTTGTTGCTGGGAGCAACAGACTTGATAGCCGTATGAACTTTTCTCTGTAGCTGCAAGCCAACAAGTCGATAACCGCGATAATTTGTTTTGTGGCTGTGCGCCACAGAATAGATTGTCGTATTAGGTTTTTGTAGCTGGGAGCAACAGATTTGATAGCCGTATGAAATATTCTCTGTAGCTGCAAGGCAAAGAGTCGATAACCGCGTCAATTCGTATTTTGTGGCTGTGCGCCACAGAATAGATAGTCGTATTAGGTTTTTGTAGCTGGGAGCAACAGACTTGATAGCCGCATAAACTTTTCTCTGTAACTGCAAGCCAAAAAGTCGATAACCGCGTTAATTCGTATTTTGTGGCTGTGCGCCACAGAATAGATTGTCGTATTAGGTGTTTGTATCTAGGAGCAACAGATTTGATAGCCGTATGAACTTTTCTCTTTAACTGCAAGCCAAAAAGTCGATAACCGCGTTAATTCGTATTTTGTGGCTGTGCGCCACAGAATAGATTGTCGTATTAGGTGTTTGTATCTGGGAGCAACAGATTTGATAGCCGTATGAAATATTCTCTGTAACTGCGAGGCAAAGAGTCAATAACCGCGTTAATTCGTCTTTTGTGGCTGTGCGCCACAGAATATATAGTCGTATTAGGTTTTTGTAGCTGGGAGCAACAGACTTGATAGCCGTATGATTTTTTTTTGTAGCTGCAAGTCAAAATGTCAATAACCGCGTTAATTCGTCTTGTGGCTGTGCGCCACAGAATATATTGTCGTATTAGGTTTTTGTAGCTGGGAGCAACAGATTTGATAGCCGTATGAAATGTTCACTGTAACTGCGAGGCAAAGAGTCAATAACCGCGTTAATTCGTCTTTTGTGGCTGTGCGCCACAGAATATATAGTCGTATTAGGTTTTTGTTGCTGGGAGCAACAGACTTGATAGCCGTATGAACTTTTCTCTGTAGCTGCAAGCCAACAAGTCGATAACCGCGATAATTTGTTTTGTGGCTGTGCGCCACAGAATAGATTGTCGTATTAGGTTTTTGTAGCTGGGAGCAACAGACTTGATAGCCGTATAAACTTTTTTCTGTAGCTGCAAGGCAAAGAGTCAATAACCGCGTTAATTCGTCTTTTGTGGCTGTGTGCCACAGAAAAGATAGTTGTATTGGGTTTTTCTAGCTGGGAGCAACGTACTTGATAGCCGTATGAACTTTTTTTTGTAGCTGCAAGGCAAAGAGTCAATAACCGCGTTAATTTGTCTTTTGTGGCTGTGCGCCACAGAACATAAAGTCGTATTAGGTTTTTGTAGCCAGGAGCAACAGACTTGATAGCCGTATAAACTTTTTTCTGTAGCTGCAAGGCAAAGAGTCGATAACCGCGTTAATTCGTAATTTGTGGCTGTGTGCCACAGAAAAGATAGTTGTATTGGGTTTTTCGAGCTGGGAGCAACATACTTGATAGCCGTATGAACTTTTTTTTGTAGCTGCAAGGCAAAGAGTCAATAACCGCGTTAATTTGTCTTTTGTGGCTGTGCGCCACAGAACATGAAGTCGTATTAGGTTTTTCTAGCTGGGAGCAACATACTTGATAGCCGTATAAACTTTGTTCTGTAGCTGCAAGGCAAAGAGTCAATAACCGCGTTAATTCGTATTTTGTGGCTGTGTGCCACAGAAAAGATAGTTGTATTAGGTTTTTGTAGTTGGGAGCAACAGACTTGATTGCCGTATGAGTTTTTTTTCTGTAACTGCAAGCCGAAGAGTCGATAACCGCGTTAATTCGTATTTCGTGGCTGTGCGCCACAGAATAGATAATCGTATTAGGTTTTTGTAGCTGGGAGCAACAGACTTGATAGCCGTAAAAACTTTTTTCTGTAGCTGCAAGGCAAAGAGTCAATAACCGCGTTAATTGTCTTTGTGGTTGTGCGCCACAGAATATAAAGTCGTATTAGGTTTTTGTAGTTGGGAGCAACAGACTTGATAGCCGTATGATTTTTTTTTCTGTAGGTGCAAGGCAAAGAGTCAATAACCGCGTTAATTTGTATTTGGTGGATGTGCGCCACAAAATAGATTGTCGTATTAGGTTTTTGTAGCTGGGAGCAACAGACTTGATAGCCGTATGAACTTTTTTCTGTAGCTGCAAGGCAAAGAGTCAATAACCGCGTTAAGTCGTCTTTTGTGGCTGTGCGCCACAGAATATACAGTCGTCTTAGGTTTTTGTATCTGGGAGCAACAGACTTGATAGCCGTATGAACTTTTTTCTGTAGCTGCAAGGCAAAGAGTCAATAACCGCGTTAAGTCGTCTTTTGTGGCTGTGCGCCACAGAATATATAGTCGTGTTAGGTCTTTGTAGCTGGGAGCAACATACTTGATAGCCGTATAAACTTTTTTTTGTAGCTTTACGGCAAAGAGTCAATAACCGCGTTAATTTGTCTTTTGTGGCTGTGCGCCACAGAATATGAAGTCGTATTAGGTTTTTGTAGCTGGGAGCAACAGACTTGATAGCCGCATAAACTTTTCTCTGTAACTGCAAGCCAAAAAGTCGATAACCGCGTTAATTCGTATTTTGTGGCTGTGCGCCACAGAATAGATTGTCGTATTAGGTGTTTGTATCTGGGAGCAACAGATTGATAGCCGTAAGAACTTTTCTCTTTAACTGCTAGCCAAAAAGTCGATAACCGCGTTAATTCGTATTTTGTGGCTGTGCGCCACAGAATAGATTGTCGTATTAGGTGTTTGTATCTGGGAGCAACAGATTTGATAGCCGTATGAAATATTCTCTGTAACTGCGAGGCAAAGAGTCAATAACCGCGTTAATTTGTCTTTTGTGGCTGTGCGCCACAGAATATATAGTCGTATTAGGTTTTTGTAGCTGGGAGCAACAGACTTGATAGCCGTATGATTTTTTTTTGTAGCTGCAAGTCAAAATGTCAATAACCGCGTTAATTCGTCTTTGTGGCTGTGCGCCACAGAATATATTGTCGTATTAGGTTTTTGTAGCTGGGAGCAACAGATTTGATAGCCGTATGAAATGTTCTCTGTAACTGCGAGGCAAAGAGTCAATAACCGCGTTAATTCGTCTTTTGTGGCTGTGCGCCACAGAATATATAGTCGTATTAGGTTTTTGTTGCTGGGAGCAACAGACTTGATAGCCGTATGAACTTTTCTCTGTAGCTGCAAGCCAACAAGTCGATAACCGCGATAATTTGTTTTTGTGGCTGTGCGCCACAGAATAGATTGTCGTATTAGGTTTTTGTAGCTGGGAGCAACAGATTTGATAGCCGTATGAAATATTCTCTGTAGCTGCAAGGCAAAGAGTCGATAACCGCGTCAATTCGTATTTTGTGGCTGTGCGCCACAGAATAGATAGTCGTATTAGGTTTTTGTAGCTGGGAGCAACAGACTTGATAGCCGCATAAACTTTTCTCTGTAACTGCAAGCCAAAAAGTCGATAACCGTGTTAATTCGTATTTTGTGGCTGTGCGCCACAGAATAGATTGTCGTATTAGGTGTTTGTATCTGGGAGCAACAGATTTGATAGCCGTATGAACTTTTCTCTTTAACTGCAAGCCAAAAAGTCGATAACCGCGTTAATTCGTATTTTGTGGCTGTGCGCCACAGAATAGATTGTCGTATTAGGTGTTTGTATCTGGGAGCAACAGATTTGATAGCCGTATGAAATATTCTCTGTAACTGCGAGGCAAAGAGTCAATAACCGCGTTAATTCGTCTTTTGTGGCTGTGCGCCACAGAATATATAGTCGTATTAGGTTTTTGTAGCTGGGAGCAACAGACTTGATAGCCGTATGATTTTTTTTTGTAGCTGCAAGTCAAAATGTCAATAACCGCGTTAATTCGTCTTTGTGGCTGTGCGCCACAGAATATATTGTCGTATTAGGTTTTTGTAGCTGGAAGCAACAGATTTGATAGCCGTATGAAATGTTCTCTGTAACTGCGAGGCAAAGAGTCAATAACCGCGTTAATTCGTCTTTTGTGGCTGTGCGCCACAGAATATATAGTCGTATTAGGTTTTTGTTGCTGGGAACAACAGACTTGATAGCCGTATAAACTTTTTTCTGTAGCTGCAAGGCAAAGAGTCGATAACCGCGTTAATTCGTATTTTGTGGCTGTGCGCCACAGAATAGATTGTCGTATTAGGTGTTTGTATCTGGGAGCAACAGATTTGATAGCCGTATGAAATATTCTCTGTAACTGCGAGGCAAAGAGTCAATAACCGCGTTAATTCGTCTTTTGTGGCTGTGCGCCACAGAATATATTGTCGTATTAGGTTTTTGTATCTGGGAGCAACAGATTTGATAGCCGTATGAACTTTTCTCTTTAACTGCAAGCCAAAAAGTCGATAACCGCGTTAATTCGTATTTTGTGGCTGTGCGCCACAGAATAGATTGTCGTATTAGGTGTTTGTATCTGGGAGCAACAGATTTGATAGCCGTATGAAATATTCTCTGTAACTGCGAGGCAAAGAGTCAATAACCGCGTTAATTCGTCTTTTGTGGCTGTGCGCCACAGAATATATAGTCGTATTAGGTTTTTGTAGCTGGGAGCAACAGACTTGATAGCCGTATGATTTTTTTTTGTAGCTGCAAGTCAAAATGTCAATAACCGCGTTAATTCGTCTTTGTGGCTGTGCGCCACAGAATATATTGTCGTATTAGGTTTTTGTAGCTGGGAGCAACAGATTTGATAGCCGTATGAAATGTTCTCTGTAACTGCGAGGCAAAGAGTCAATAACCGCGTTAATTCGTCTTTTGTGGCTGTGCGCCACAGAATATATAGTCGTATTAGGTTTTTGTTGCTGGGAGCAACAGACTTGATAGCCGTATAAACTTTTTTCTGTAGCTGCAAGGCAAAGAGTCAATAACCGCGTTAATTTGTCTTTTGTGGTTGTGCGCCACAGAATATAAAGTCGTATTAGGTTTTTGTAGTTGGGAGCAACAGACTTGATAGCCGTATGATTTTTTTTCTGTAGGTGCAAGGCAAAGAGTCAATAACCGCGTTAATTTGTATTTGGTGGATGTGCGCCACAAAATAGATTGTCGTATTAGGTTTTTGTAGCTGGGAGCAACAGACTTGATAGCCGTATGAACTTTTTTCTGTAGCTGCAAGGCAAAGAGTCAATAACCGCGTTAAGTCGTCTTTTGTGGCTGTGCGCCACAGAATATACAGTCGTCTTAGGTTTTTGTATCTGGGAGCAACAGACTTGATAGCCGTATGAACTTTTTTCTGTAGCTGCAAGGCAAAGAGTCAATAACCGCGTTAAGTCGTCTTTTGTGGCTGTGCGCCACACAATATATAGTCGTGTTAGGTCTTTGTAGCTGGGAGCAACATACTTGATAGCCGTATAAACTTTTTTTTGTAGCTTTACGGCAAAGAGTCAATAACCGCGTTAATTTGTCTTTTGTGGCTGTGCGCCACAGAATATGAAGTCGTATTAGGTTTTTGTAGCTGGGAGCAACAGACTTGATAGCCGCATAAACTTTTCTCTGTAACTGCAAGCCAAAAAGTCGATAACCGCGTTAATTCGTATTTTGTGGCTGTGCGCCACAGAATAGATTGTCGTATTAGGTGTTTGTATCTGGGAGCAACAGATTTGATAGCCGTATGAACTTTTCTCTTTAACTGCAAGCCAAAAAGTCGATAACCGCGTTAATTCGTATTTTGTGGCTGTGCGCCACAGAATAGATTGTCGTATTAGGTGTTTGTATCTGGGAGCAACAGATTTGATAGCCGTATGAAATATTCTCAGTAACTGCGAGGCAAAGAGTCAATAACCGCGTTAATTCGTCTTTTGTGGCTGTGCGCCACAGAATATACAGTCGTATTAGGTTTTTGTAGCTGGGAGCAACAGACTTGATAGCCGTATGATTTTTTTTTGTAGCTGCAAGTCAAAATGTCAATAACCGCGTTAATTCGTCTTTGTGGCTGTGCGCCACAGAATATATTGTCGTATTAGGTTTTTGTAGCTGGGAGCAACAGATTTGATAGCCGTATGAAATGTTTTCTGTAACTGCGAGGCAAAGAGTCAATAACCGCGTTAATTCGTCTTTTGTGGCTGTGCGCCACAGAATATATAGTCGTATTAGGTTTTTGTTGCTGGGAGCAACAGACTTGATAGCCGTATGAACCTTTCTCTGTAGCTGCAAGCCAACAAGTCGATAACCGCGATAATTTGTTTTTGTGGCTGTGCGCCACAGAATAGATTGTCGTATTAGGTTTTTGTAGCTGGGAGCAACAGATTTGATAGCCGTACGAAATATTCTCTGTAGCTGCAAGGCAAAGAGTCGATAACCGCGTCAATTCGTATTTTGTGGCTGTGCGCCACAGAATAGATAGTCGTATTAGGTTTTTGTAGCTGGGAGCAACAGACTTGATAGCCGCATAAACTTTTCTCTGTAACTGCAAGCCAAAAAGTCGATAACCGCGTTAATTCGTATTTTGTGGCTGTGCGCCACAGAATAGATTGTCGTATTAGGTGTTTGTATCTGGGAGCAACAGATTCGATAGCCGTATGAACTTTTCTCTTTAACTGCAAGCCAAAAAGTCGATAACCGCGTTAATTCGTATTTTGTGGCTGTGCGCCACAGAATAGATTGTCGTATTAGGTGTTTGTATCTGGGAGCAACAGATTTGATAGCCGTATGAAATATTCTCTGTAACTGCGAGGCAAAGAGTCAATAACCGCGTTAATTCGTCTTTTGTGGCTGTGCGCCACAGAATATATAGTCGTATTAGGTTTTTGTAGCTGGGAGCAACAGACTTGATAGCCGTATGATTTTTTTTTTGTAGCTGCAAGTCAAAATGTCAATAACCGCGTTAATTCGTCTTTGTGGCTGTGCGCCACAGAATATATTGTCGTATTAGGTTTTTGTAGCTGGAAGCAACAGATTTGATAGCCGTATGAAATGTTCTCTGTAACTGCGAGGCAAAGAGTCAATAACCGCGTTAATTCGTCTTTTGTGGCTGTGCGCCACAGAATATATAGTCGTATTAGGTTTTTGTTGCTGGGAGCAACAGACTTGATAGCCGTATGAACTTTTCTCTGTAGCTGCAAGCCAACAAGTCGATAACCGCGATAATTTGTTTTTGTGGCTGTGCGCCACAGAATAGATTGTCGTATTAGGTTTTTGTAGCTGGGAGCAACAGATTTGATAGCCGTATGAAATATTCTCTGTAGCTGCAAGGCAAAGAGTCGATAACCGCGTCAATTCGTATTTTGTGGCTGTGCGCCACAGAATAGATAGTCGTATTAGGTTTTTGTAGCTGGGAGCAACAGACTTGATAGCCGCATAAACTTTTCTCTGTAACTGCAAGCCAAAAAGTCGATAACCGCGTTAATTCGTATTTTGTGGCTGTGCGCCACAGAATAGATTGTCGTATTAGGTGTTTGTATCTGGGAGCAACAGATTTGATAGCCGTATGAACTTTTCTCTTTAACTGCAAGCCAAAAAGTCGATAACCGCGTTAATTCGTATTTTGTGGCTGTGCGCCACAGAATAGATTGTCGTATTAGGTGTTTGTATCTGGGAGCAACAGATTTGATAGCCGTATGAAATATTCTCTGTAACTGCGAGGCAAAGAGTCAATAACCGCGTTAATTCGTCTTTTGTGGCTGTGCGCCACAGAATATATAGTCGTATTAGGTTTTTGTAGCTGGGAGCAACAGACTTGATAGCCGTATGATTTTTTTTTTGTAGCTGCAAGTCAAAATGTCAATAACCGCGTTAATTCGTCTTTGTGGCTGTGCGCCACAGAATATATTGTCGTATTAGGTTTTTGTAGCTGGGAGCAACAGATTTGATAGCCGTATGAAATGTTCTCTGTAACTGCGAGGCAAAGAGTCAATAACCGCGTTAATTCGTCTTTTGTGGCTGTGCGCCACAGAATATATAGTCGTATTAGGTTTTTGTTGCTGGGCGCAACAGACTTGATAGCCGTATGAACTTTTCTCTGTAGCTGCAAGCCAACAAGTCGATAACCGCGATAATTTGTTTTTGTGGCTGTGCGCCACAGAATAGATTGTCGTATTAGGTTTTTGTAGCTGGGAGCAACAGATTTGATAGCCGTATGAAATATTCTCTGTAGCTGCAAGGCAAAGAGTCGATAACCGCGTCAATTCGTATTTTGTGGCTGTGCGCCACAGAATAGATAGTCGTATTAGGTTTTTGTAGCTGGGAGCAACAGACTTGATAGCCGCATAAACTTTTCTCTGTAACTGCAAGCCAAAAAGTCGATAACCGCGTTAATTCGTATTTTGTGGCTGTGCGCCACAGAATAGATTGTCGTATTAGGTGTTTGTATCTGGGAGCAACAGATTTGATAGCCGTATGAACTTTTCTCTTTAACTGCAAGCCAAAAAGTCGATAACCGCGTTAATTCGTATTTTGTGGCTGTGCGCCACAGAATAGATTGTCGTATTAGGTGTTTGTATCTGGGAGCAACAGATTTGATAGCCGTATGAAATATTCTCTGTAACTGCGAGGCAAAGAGTCAATAACCGCGTTAATTCGTCTTTTGTGGCTGTGCGCCACAGAATATATAGTCGTATTAGGTTTTTGTAGCTGGGAGCAACAGACTTGATAGCCGTATGATTTTTTTTTTGTAGCTGCAAGTCAAAATGTCAATAACCGCGTTAATTCGTCTTTGTGGCTGTGCGCCACAGAATATATTGTCGTATTAGGTTTTTGTAGCTGGGAGCAACAGATTTGATAGCCGTATGAAATGTTCTCTGTAACTGCGAGGCAAAGAGTCAATAACCGCGTTAATTCGTCTTTTGTGGCTGTGCGCCACAGAATATATAGTCGTATTAGGTTTTTGTTGCTGGGAGCAACAGACTTGATAGCCGTATGAACTTTTCTCTGTAGCTGCAAGCCAACAAGTCGATAACCGCGATAATTTGTTTTTGTGGCTGTGCGCCACAGAATAGATTGTCGTATTAGGTTTTTGTAGCTGGGAGCAACAGATTTGATAGCCGTATGAAATATTCTCTGTAGCTGCAAGGCAAAGAGTCGATAACCGCGTCAATTCGTATTTTGTGGCTGTGCGCCACAGAATAGATAGTCGTATTAGGTTTTTGTAGCTGGGAGCAACAGACTTGATAGCCGCATAAACTTTTCTCTGTAACTGCAAGCCAAAAAGTCGATAACCGCGTTAATTCGTATTTTGTGGCTGTGCGCCACAGAATAGATTGTCGTATTAGGTGTTTGTATCTGGGAGCAACAGATTTGATAGCCGTATGAACTTTTCTCTTTAACTGCAAGCCAAAAAGTCGATAACCGCGTTAATTCGTATTTTGTGGCTGTGCGCCACAGAATAGATTGTCGTATTAGGTGTTTGTATCTGGGAGCAACAGATTTGATAGCCGTATGAAATATTCTCTGTAACTGCGAGGCAAAGAGTCAATAACCGCGTTAATTCGTCTTTTGTGGCTGTGCGCCACAGAATATATAGTCGTATTAGGTTTTTGTAGCTGGGAGCAACAGACTTGATAGCCGTATGATTTTTTTTTTGTACAGATTTGATAGCCGTATGAAATGTTCTCTGTAACTGCGAGGCAAAGAGTCAATAACCGCGTTAATTCGTCTTTTGTGGCTGTGCGCCACAGAATATATAGTCGTATTAGGTTTTTGTTGCTGGGAGCAACAGACTTGATAGCCGTATGAACTTTTCTCTGTAGCTGCAAGCCAACAAGTCGATAACCGCGATAATTTGTTTTTGTGGCTGTGCGCCACAGAATAGATTGTCGTATTAGGTTTTTGTAGCTGGGAGCAACAGATTTGATAGCCGTATGAAATATTCTCTGTAGCTGCAAGGCAAAGAGTCGATAACCGCGTCAATTCGTATTTTGTGGCTGTGCGCCACAGAATAGATAGTCGTATTAGGTTTTTGTAGCTGGGAGCAACAGACTTGATAGCCGCATAAACTTTTCTCTGTAACTGCAAGCCAAAAAGTCGATAACCGCGTAATTCGTATTTTGTGGCTGTGCGCCACAGAATAGATTGTCGTATTAGGTGTTTGTATCTGGGAGCAACAGATTTGATAGCCGTATGAACTTTTCTCTTTAACTGCAAGCCAAAAAGTCGATAACCGCGTTAATTCGTATTTTGTGGCTGTGCGCCACAGAATAGATTGTCGTATTAGGTTTTTGTAGCTGGGAGCAACAGACTTGATAGCCGCATAAACTTTTCTCTGTAACTGCAAGCCAAAAAGTCGATAACCGCGTTAATTCGTATTTTGTGGCTGTGCGCCACAGAATAGATTGTCGTATTAGGTGTTTGTATCTGGGAGCAACAGATTTGATAGCCGTATGAAATATTCTCTGTAACTGCGAGGCAAAAAGTCAATAACCGCGTTAATTCGTCTTTTGTGGCTGTGCGCCACAGAATATATAGTCGTATTAGGTTTTTGTAGCTGGGAGCAACAGACTTGATAGCCGTATGATTTTTTTTTGTAGCTGCAAGTCAAAATGTCAATAACCGCGTTAATTCGTCTTTGTGGCTGTGCGCCACAGAATATATTGTCGTATTAGGTTTTTGTAGCTGGGAGCAACAGATTTGATAGCCGTATGAAATGTTCTCTGTAACTGCGAGGCAAAGAGTCAATAACCGCGTTAATTCGTCTTTTGTGGCTGTGCGCCACAGAATATATAGTCGTATTAGGTTTTTGTTGCTGGGAGCAACAGACTTGATAGCCGTATGAACTTTTCTCTGTAGCTGCAAGCCAACAAGTCGATAACCGCGATAATTTGTTTTTGTGGCTGTGCGCCACAGAATAGATTGTCGTATTAGGTTTTTGTAGCTGGGAGCAACAGATTTGATAGCCGTATGAAATATTCTCTGTAGCTGCAAGGCCAAGAGTCGATAACCGCGTCAATTCGTATTTTGTGGCTGTGCGCCACAGAATAGATAGTCGTATTAGGTTTTTGTAGCTGGGAGCAACATACTTGATAGCCGTATAACCTTTTTCCTGTAGCTGCACGGCAAAGAGTCAATAACCGCGTTAATTTGTCTTTTGTGGCTGTGCGCCACAGAATATAAAGTCGTATTAGGTTTTCGTAGCTGGGAGCAACAGACTTGATAGCCGTATGGTGCGCCACAGAATATAAAGTCGTATTAGGTTTTCGTAGCTGGGAGCAACAGACTTGATAGCCGTATGATTTTTTTCTGTAGCTGCAAGGCAAAGAGTCAATAACCGCGTTAATTTGTCTTTTGTGGCTGTGCGCCACAGAATATAAAGTCGTATTAGGTTTTCGTAGCTGGGAGCAACAGACTTGATAGCCGTATGAACTTTTTTCTGTAGCTGCAAGGCAAAGAGGTAATAACCGCGTTAATTTGTCTTTTGTGGCTGTGCGCCACAGAATAGATTGTCGTATCAGGTTTTTGTAGCTGGGAGCAACAGACTTGATAGCCGTATGAACTTTTCTCTGTAGCTGCAAGCCAACAAGTCGATAACCGCGATATTTCGTGTTTTGTGGCTGTGCGCCACAGAATATAAAGTCGTATTAGGTTTTTGTAGCTGGGAGCAACAGACTTGATAGCCGTATGATTTTTTTCTGTAGCTGCAAGGCAAAGAGTCAATAACCGCGTTAATTTGTCTTTTGTGGCTGTGCGCCACAGAATATAAAGTCGTATTAGGTTTTCGTAGCTGGGAGCAACAGACTTGATAGCCGTATGAACTTTTTTCTGTAGCTGCAAGGCAAAGAGGTAATAACCGCGTTAATTTGTCTTTTGTGGCTGTGCGCCACAGAATAGATTGTCGTATCAGGTTTTTGTAGCTGGGAGCAACAGACTTGATAGCCGTATGAACTTTTCTCTGTAGCTGCAAGCCAACAAGTCGATAACCGCGATAATTTGTTTTTGTGGCTGTGCGCCACAGAATAGATTGTCGTATTAGGTTTTTGTAGCTGGGAGCAACAGATTTGATAGCCGTATGAAATATTCTCTGTAGCTGCAAGGCAAAGAGTCGATAACCGCGTCAATTCGTATTTTGTGGCTGTGCGCCACAGAATAGATAGTCGTATTAGGTTTTTGTAGCTGGGAGCAACATACTTGATAGCCGTATAACCTTTTTCCTGTAGCTGCACGGCAAAGAGTCAATAACCGCGTTAATTTGTCTTTTGTGGCTGTGCGCCACAGAATATAAAGTCGTATTAGGTTTTCGTAGCTGGGAGCAACAGACTTGATAGCCGTATGAACTTTTTTCTGTAGCTGCAAGGCAAAGAGGTAATAACCGCGTTAATTTGTCTTTTGTGGCTGTGCGCCACAGAATAGATTGTCGTATCAGGTTTTTGTAGCTGGGAGCAACAGACTTGATAGCCGTATGAACTTTTCTCTGTAGCTGCAAGCCAACAAGTCGATAACCGCGATATTTCGTGTTTTGTGGCTGTGCGCCACAGAATATAAAGTCGTATTAGGTTTTCGTAGCTGGGAGCAACAGACTTGATAGCCGTATGATTTTTTTCTGTAGCTGCAAGGCAAAGAGTCAATAACCGCGTTAATTTGTCTTTTGTGGCTGTGCGCCACAGAATATAAAGTCGTATTAGGTTTTCGTAGCTGGGAGCAACAGACTTGATAGCCGTATGAACTTTTTTCTGTAGCTGCAAGGCAAAGAGGTAATAACCGCGTTAATTTGTCTTTTGTGGCTGTGCGCCACAGAATAGATTGTCGTATCAGGTTTTTGTAGCTGGGAGCAACAGACTTGATAGCCGTATGAACTTTTCTCTGTAGCTGCAAGCCAACAAGTCGATAACCGCGATATTTCGTGTTTTGTGGCTGTGCGCCACAGAATATAAAGTCGTATTAGGTTTTCGTAGCTGGGAGCAACAGACTTGATAGCCGTATGATTTTTTTTCTGTAGCTGCAAGGCAAAGAGTCAATAACCGCGTTAATTTGTCTTTTGTGGCTGTGCGCCACAGAATATGAAGTCGTATTAGGTTTTTGTAGCTGGGAGCAACAGACTTGATAGCCGCATAAACTTTTCTCTGTAACTGCAAGCCAAAAAGTCGATAACCGCGTTAATTCGTATTTTGTGGCTGTGCGCCACAGAATAGATTGTCGTATTAGGTGTTTGTATCTGGGAGCAACAGATTTGATAGCCGTATGAACTTTTCTCTTTAACTGCAAGCCAAAAAGTCGATAACCGCGTTAATTCGTGTTTTGTGGCTGTGCGCCACAGAATATATTGTCGTATTAGGTGTTTGTATCTGGGAGCAACAGATTTGATAGCCGTATGAAATATTCTCTGTAACTGCGAGGCAAAGAGTCAATAACCGCGTTAATTCGTCTTTTGTGGCTGTGCGCCACAGAATATATAGTCGTATTAGGTTTTTGTAGCTGGGAGCAACAGACTTGATAGCCGTATGAACTTTTCTCTGTAGCTGCAAGCCAACAAGTCGATAACCGCGATAATTTGTTTTTGTGGCTGTGCGCCACAGAATAGATTGTCGTATTAGGTTTTTGTAGCTGGGAGCAACAGATTTGATAGCCGTATGAAATATTCTCTGTAGCTGCAAGGCAAAGAGTCGATAACCGCGTCAATTCGTATTTTGTGGCTGTGCGCCACAGAATAGATAGTCGTATTAGGTTTTTGTAGCTGGGAGCAACATACTTGATAGCCGTATAACCTTTTTCCTGTAGCTGCACGGCAAAGAGTCAATAACCGCGTTAATTTGTCTTTTGTGGCTGTGCGCCACAGAATATAAAGTCGTATTAGGTTTTCGTAGCTGGGAGCAACAGACTTGATAGCCGTATGAACTTTTTTCTGTAGCTGCAAGGCAAAGAGGTAATAACCACGTTAATTTGTCTTTTGTGGCTGTGCGCCACAGAATAGATTGTCGTATCAGGTTTTTGTAGCTGGGAGCAACAGACTTGATAGCCGTATGAACTTTTCTCTGTAGCTGCAAGCCAACAAGTCGATAACCGCGATAATTTGTTTTTGTGGCTGTGCGCCACAGAATAGATTGTCGTATTAGGTTTTTGTAGCTGGGAGCAACAGATTTGATAGCCGTATGAAATATTCTCTGTAGCTGCAAGGCAAAGAGTCGATAACCGCGTCAATTCGTATTTTGTGGCTGTGCGCCACAGAATAGATAGTCGTATTAGGTTTTTGTAGCTGGGAGCAACATACTTGATAGCCGTATAACCTTTTTCCTGTAGCTGCACGGCAAAGAGTCAATAACCGCGTTAATTTGTCTTTTGTGGCTGTGCGCCACAGAATATAAAGTCGTATTAGGTTTTCGTAGCTGGGAGCAACAGACTTGATAGCCGTATGAACTTTTTTCTGTAGCTGCAAGGCAAAGAGGTAATAACCGCGTTAATTTGTCTTTTGTGGCTGTGCGCCACAGAATAGATTGTCGTATCAGGTTTTTGTAGCTGGGAGCAACAGACTTGATAGCCGTATGAACTTTTCTCTGTAGCTGCAAGCCAACAAGTCGATAACCGCGATATTTCGTGTTTTGTGGCTGTGCGCCACAGAATATAAAGTCGTATTAGGTTTTCGTAGCTGGGAGCAACAGACTTGATAGCCGTATGATTTTTTTCTGTAGCTGCAAGGCAAAGAGTCAATAACCGCGTTAATTTGTCTTTTGTGGCTGTGCGCCACAGAATATAAAGTCGTATTAGGTTTTCGTAGCTGGGAGCAACAGACTTGATAGCCGTATGAACTTTTTTCTGTAGCTGCAAGGCAAAGAGGTAATAACCGCGTTAATTTGTCTTTTGTGGCTGTGCGCCACAGAATAGATTGTCGTATCAGGTTTTTGTAGCTGGGAGCAACAGACTTGATAGCCGTATGAACTTTTCTCTGTAGCTGCAAGCCAACAAGTCGATAACCGCGATATTTCGTGTTTTGTGGCTGTGCGCCACAGAATATAAAGTCGTATTAGGTTTTCGTACCTGGGAGCAACAGACTTGATAGCCGTATGATTTTTTTTCTGTAGCTGCAAGGCAAAGAGTCAATAACCGCGTTAATTTGTCTTTTGTGGCTGTGCGCCACAGAATAGATTGTCGTATTAGGTTTTTGTAGCTGGGAGCAACAGATTTGATAGCCGTATGAAATATTCTCTGTAACTGCGAGGCAAAGAGTCGATAACCGCGTCAATTCGTATTTTGTGGCTGTGCGCCACAGAATAGATAGTCGTATTAGGTTTTTGTAGCTGGGAGCAACAGATTTGATAGCCGTATGAAATATTCTCTGTAGCTGCAAGGCAAAGAGTCGATAACCGCGTCAATTCGTATTTTGTGGCTGTGCGCCACAGAATAGATAGTCGTATTAGGTTTTTGTAGCTGGGAGCAACATACTTGATAGCCGTATAACCTTTTTCCTGTAGCTGCACGGCAAAGAGTCAATAACCGCGTTAATTTGTCTTTTGTGGCTGTGCGCCACAGAATATAAAGTCGTATTAGGTTTTCGTAGCTGGGAGCAACAGACTTGATAGCCGTATGAACTTTTTTCTGTAGCTGCAAGGCAAAGAGGTAATAACCGCGTTAATTTGTCTTTTGTGGCTGTGCGCCACAGAATAGATTGTCGTATCAGGTTTTTGTAGCTGGGAGCAACAGACTTGATAGCCGTATGAACTTTTCTCTATAGCTGCAAGCCAACAAGTCGATAACCGCGATATTTCGTGTTTTGTGGCTGTGCGCCACAGAATATAAAGTCGTATTAGGTTTTCGTAGCTGGGAGCAACAGACTTGATAGCCGTATGATTTTTTTCTGTAGCTGCAAGGCAAAGAGTCAATAACCGCGTTAATTTGTCTTTTGTGGCTGTGCGCCACAGAATATAAAGTCGTATTAGGTTTTCGTAGCTGGGAGCAACAGACTTGATAGCCGTATGAACTTTTTTCTGTAGCTGCAAGGCAAAGAGGTAATAACCGCGTTAATTTGTCTTTTGTGGCTGTGCGCCACAGAATAGATTGTCGTATCAGGTTTTTGTAGCTGGGAGCAACAGACTTGATAGCCGTATGAACTTTTCTCTGTAGCTGCAAGCCAACAAGTCGATAACCGCGATATTTCGTGTTTTGTGGCTGTGCGCCACAGAATATAAAGTCGTATTAGGTTTTCGTACCTGGGAGCAACAGACTTGATAGCCGTATGATTTTTTTTCTGTAGCTGCAAGGCAAAGAGTCAATAACCGCGTTAATTTGTCTTTTGTGGCTGTGCGCCACAGAATAGATTGTCGTATTAGGTTTTTGTAGCTGGGAGCAACAGATTTGATAGCCGTATGAAATATTCTCTGTAACTGCGAGGCAAAGAGTCGATAACCGCGTCAATTCGTATTTTGTGGCTGTGCGCCACAGAATAGATAGTCGTATTAGGTTTTTGTAGCTGGGAGCAACATACTTGATAGCCGTATAACCTTTTTCCTGTAGCTGCACGGCAAAGAGTCAATAACCGCGTTAATTTGTCTTTTGTGGCTGTGCGCCACAGAATATAAAGTCGTATTAGGTTTTCGTAGCTGGGAGCAACAGACTTGATAGCCGTATGAACTTTTTTCTGTAGCTGCAAGGCAAAGAGGTAATAACCGCGTTAATTTGTCTTTTGTGGCTGTGCGCCACAGAATAGATTGTCGTATCAGGTTTTTGTAGCTGGGAGCAACAGACTTGATAGCCGTATGAACTTTTCTCTGTAGCTGCAAGCCAACAAGTCGATAACCGCGATATTTCGTGTTTTGTGGCTGTGCGCCACAGAATATAAAGTCGTATTAGGTTTTTGTAGCTGGGAGCAACAGACTTGATAGCCGTATGATTTTTTTCTGTAGCTGCAAGGCAAAGAGTCAATAACCGCGTTAATTTGTCTTTTGTGGCTGTGCGCCACAGAATATAAAGTCGTATTAGGTTTTCGTAGCTGGGAGCAACATACTTGATAGCCGTATGAACTTTTTTCTGTAGCTGCAAGGCAAAGAGGTAATAACCGCGTTAATTTGTCTTTTGTGGCTGTGCGCCACAGAATAGATTGTCGTATCAGGTTTTTGTAGCTGGGAGCAACAGACTTGATAGCCGTATGAACTTTTCTCTGTAGCTGCAAGCCAACAAGTCGATAACCGCGATATTTCGTGTTTTGTGGCTGTGCGCCACAGAATATAAAGTCGTATTAGGTTTTCGTAGCTGGGAGCAACAGACTTGATAGCCGTATGATTTTTTTCTGTAGCTGCAAGGCAAAGAGTCAATAACCGCGTTAATTTGTCTTTTGTGGCTGTGCGCCACAGAATAGATTGTCGTATTAGGTTTTTGTAGCTGGGAGCAACAGATTTGATAGCCGTATGGAATATTCTCTGTAACTGCGAGGCAAAGAGTCAATAACCGCGTTAATTCGTCTTTTGTGGCTGTGCGCCACAGAATATATAGTCGTATTAGGTTTTTGTAGCTGGGAGCAACAGACTTGATAGCCGTATGAACTGTTCTCTGTAGCTGCAAGGCAAAGAGTCGATAACCGCGTTAATTCGTATTTTGTGGCTGTGCGCCACAGAATAGATAGTCGTATTAAGTTTTTTTAGCTGGGAGCAACATACTTGATAGCCGTATAACCTTTTTCCTGTAGCTGCACGGCAAAGAGTCAATAACCGCGTTAATTTGTCTTTTGTGGCTGTGCGCCACAGAATATAAAGTCGTATTAGGTTTTCGTAGCTGGGAGCAACAGACTTGATAGCCGTATGAATTTTTTTCTGTAGCTGCAAGGCAAAGAGGTAATAACCGCGTTAATTTGTCTTTTGTGGCTGTGCGCCACAGAATAGATTGTCGTATCAGGTTTTTGTAGCTGGGAGCAACAGACTTGATAGCCGTATGAACTTTTCTCTGTAGCTGCAAGCCAACAAGTCGATAACCGCGATAATTCGTATTTTGTGGCTGTGCGCCACAGAATAGATTGTCGTATTAGGTTTTTGTAGCTGGGAGCAACAGATTTGATAGCCGTATGAACTGTTCTTTGTAGCTGCAAGGCAAAGAGTCGATAACCGCGTTAATTCGTATTTTGTGGCTGTGCGCCACAGAATAGATAGTCGTATTAGGTTTTTGTAGCTGGGAGCAACATATTTGATAGCCGTATAACCTTTTTCCTGTAGCTGCACGGCAAAGAGTCAATAACCGCGTTAATTTGTCTTTTGTGGCTGTGCGCCACAGAATATAAAGTCGTATTAGGTTTTTGTAGCTGGGAGCAACAGACTTGATAGCCGTATGAACTTTTTTCTGTAGCTGCAAGGCAAAGAGGTAATAACCGCGTTAATTTGTCTTTTGTGGCTGTGCGCCACAGAATAGATTGTCGTATCAGGTTTTTGTAGCTGGGAGCAACAGACTTGATAGCCGTATGAACTTTTTTCTGTAGCTGCAAGGCAAAGAGGTAATAACCGCGTTAATTTGTCTTTTGTGGCTGTGCGCCATAGGATATAAAGTCGTATTAGGTTTTTGTAGCCATGAGCAACAGACTTGATAGCCGTATAAACTTTTTTCTGTAGCTGCAAGGCAAAGAGTCGATAACCGCGTTATATCGTATTTTGTGGCTGTGTGCCACAGAATAGATAGTTGTATTGGGTTTTTCTAGCTGGGAGCAACATACTTGATAGCCATATAAACTTGTTTCTGTAGCTGCACGGCAAAGAGTCAATAACCGCGTTAATTTGTCTTTTGTGGCTGTGCGCCACAGAATATAAAGTCGTATTAGGTTTTTGTAGCTGGGAGCAACAGACTTGATAGCCGTATAAACTTTTTTTCTGTAGCTGCAAGGCAAAGAGGTAATAACCGCGTTAATTTGTCTTTTGTGGCTGTGCGCCACAGAATAGATTGTCGTATCAGGTTTTTGTAGCTGGGAGCAACAGACTTGATAGCCGTATGAACTTTTCTCTGTAGCTGCAAGCCAACAAGTCGATAACCGCGTTAATTCGTATTTTGTGGCTGTGCGCCACAGAATAGATAGTCGTATTAGGTTTTTGTAGCTGGGAGCAACAGATTTGATAGCCGTATGAACTGTTCTTTGTAGCTGCAAGGCAAAGAGTCGATAACCGCGTTAATTCGTATTTTGTGGCTGTGCGCCACAGAATAGATAGTCGTATTAGGTTTTTGTAGCTGGGAGCAACATATTTGATAGCCGTATAACCTTTTTTCTGTAGCTGCAAGGCAAAGAGGTAATAACCGCGTTAATTTGTCTTTTGTGGCTGTGCGCCACAGAATAGATTGTCGTATCAGGTTTTTGTAGCTGGGAGCAACAGACTTGATAGCCGTATGAACTTTTCTCTGTAGCTGCAAGCCAACAAGTCGATAACCGCGATAATTCGTATTTTGTGGCTGTGCGCCACAGAATAGATTGTCGTATTAGGTTTTTGTAGCTGGGAGCAACAGATTTGATAGCCGTATGAACTGTTCTTTGTAGCTGCAAGGCAAAGAGTCGATAACCGCGTTAATTCGTATTTTGTGGCTGTGCGCCACAGAATAGATAGTCGTATTAGGTTTTTGTAGCTGGGAGCAACATATTTGATAGCCGTATAACCTTTTTCCTGTAGCTGCACGGCAAAGAGTCAATAACCGCGTTAATTTGTCTTTTGTGGCTGTGCGCCACAGAATATAAAGTCGTATTAGGTTTTTGTAGCTGGGAGCAACAGACTTGATAGCCGTATGAACTTTTTTCTGTAGCTGCAAGGCAAAGAGGTAATAACCGCGTTAATTTGTCTTTTGTGGCTGTGCGCCACAGAATATAAAGTCGTATTAGGTGTTTGTAGCTGGGAGCAACAGATTTGATAGCCGTATGAAATGTTCTCTGTAACTGCAAGGCAAAGAGTCAATAACCGCGTTAATTTGTATTTTGTGGCTGTGCGCCACAGAATATAAAGTCGTATTATGTTTTTGTAGTTGGAAGCAACAGACTTGATAGCCGTATAAACTTTTTTTCTGTAGCTGCAAGGCAAAGAGGTAATAACCGCGTTAATTTGTCTTTTGTGGCTGTGCGCCACAGAATAGATTGTCGTATCAGGTTTTTGTAGCTGGGAGCAACAGACTTGATAGCCGTATGCACTTTTCTCTGTAGCTGCAAGCCAACAAGTCGATAACCGCGATAATTCGTATTTTGTGGCTGTGCGCCACAGAATAGATTGTCGTATTAGGTTTTTGTAGCTGGGAGCAACAGATTTGATAGCCGTATGAACTGTTCTTTGTAGCTGCAAGGCAAAGAGTCGATAACCGCGTTAATTCGTATTTTGTGGCTGTGCGCCACAGAATAGATAGTCGTATTAGGTTTTTGTAGCTGGGAGCAACATATTTGATAGCCGTATAACCTTTTTTCTGTAGCTGCACGGCAAAGAGTCAATAACCGCGTTAATTTGTCTTTTGTGGCTGTGCGCCACAGAATAGATTGTCGTATCAGGTTTTTGTAGCTGGGAGCAACAGACTTGATAGCCGTATGAACTTTTTTTCTGTAGCTGCAAGGCAAAGAGGTAATAACCGCGTTAATTTGTCTTTTGTGGCTGTGCGCCACAGAATAGATTGTCGTATCAGGTTTTTGTAGCTGGGAGCAACAGACTTGATAGCCGTATGAACTTTTTTCTGTAGCTGCAAGGCAAAGAGGTAATAACCGCGTTAATTTGTCTTTTGTGGCTGTGTGCCACAGAATAGATAGTTGTATTGGGTTTTTCTAGCTGGGAGCAACATACTTGATAGCCATATAAACTTTTTTCTGTAGCTGCACGGCAAAGAGTCAATAACCGCGTTAATTTGTCTTTTGTGGCTGTGCGCCACAGAATATAAAGTCGTATTAGGTTTTTGTAGCTGGGAGCAACATACTTGATAGCCGTATAAACTTTTTTTCTGTAGCTGCAAGGCAAAGAGGTAAAAACCGCGTTAATTTGTCTTTTGTGGCTGTGCGCCACAGAATATAAAGTCGTATTAGGTGTTTGTAGCTGGGAGCAACAGATTTGATAGCCGTATGAAATGTTCTCTGTAACTGCAAGGCAAAGAGTCAATAACCGCGTTAATTTGTATTTTGTGGCTGTGCGCCACAGAATATAAAGTCGTATTATGTTTTTGTAGTTGGAAGCAACAGACTTGATAGCCGTATGATTTTTTTTTTGTAGCTGCAAGTCAAAATGTCAATAACCGCGTTAATTCGTCTTTGTGGCTGTGCGCCTCAGAATAGATTGTCGTATTAGGTTTTTGTAGCTGGGAGCAACAGATTTGATAGCCGTATGAAATGTTCTCTGTAACTGCGAGGCAAAGAGTCAATAACCGCGTTAATTCGTCTTTTGTGGCTGTGCGCCACAGAATATATAGTCGTATTAGGTTTTTGTAGCTGGGAGCAACAAACTTGATAGCCGTATGAACTTTTCTCTGTAGCTGCAAGCCAACAAGTCGATAACCGCGATAATTTGTATTTTGTGGCTGTGCGCCACAGAATAGATTGTCGTATTAGGTTTTTGTAGCTGGGAGCAACAGATTTGATAGCCGTATAAACTGTTCTCTGTAGCTGCAAGGCAAAGAGTCGATAACCGCGTCAATTCGTATTTTGTGGCTGTGCGCCACAGAATAGATAGTCGTATTAGGTTTTTGTAGCTGGGAGCAACATACTTGGTAGCCGTATAACCTTTTTCCTGTAGCTGCACGGCAAAGAGTCAATAACCGCGTTAATTTGTCTTTTGTGGCTGTGCGCCACAGAATAGATTGTCGTATTAGGTTTTTGTAGCTGGGAGCAACAGATTTGATAGCCGTATGAAATATTCTCTGTAACTGCGAGGCAAAGAGTCAATAACCGCGTTAATTCGTCTTTTGTGGCTGTGCGCCACAGAATATATAGTCGTATTAGGTTTTTGTAGCTGGGAGCAACAGACTTGATAGCCGTATGAACTGTTCTCTGTAGCTGCAAGGCAAAGAGTCGATAACCGCGTTAATTCGTATTTTGTGGCTGTGCGCCACAGAATAGATAGTCGTATTAGGTTTTTTTAGCTGGGAGCAACATACTTGATAGCCGTATAACCTTTTTCCTGTAGCTGCACGGCAAAGAGTCAATAACCGCGTTAATTTGTCTTTTGTGGCTGTGCGCCACAGAATAGATTGTCGTATCAGGTTTTTGTAGCTGGGAGCAACAAACTTGATAGCCGTATGAACTTTTCTCTGTAGCTGCAAGCCAACAAGTCGATAACCGCGATAATTCGTATTTTGTGGCTGTGCGCCACAGAATAGATTGTCGTATTAGGTTTTTGTAGCTGGGAGCAACAGATTTGATAGCCGTATGAACTGTTCTCTGTAGCTGCAAGGCAAAGAGTCGATAACCGCGTTAATTCGTATTTTGTGGCTGTGCGCCACAGAATAGATAGTCGTATTAGGTTTTTGTAGCTGGGAGCAACATATTTGATAGCCGTATAACCTTTTTCCTGTAGCTGCACGGCAAAGAGTCAATAACCGCGTTAATTTGTCTTTTGGGGCTGTGCGCCACAGAATATAAAGTCGTATTAGGTTTTTGTAGCTGGGAGCAACAGACTTGATAGCCGTATGAACTTTTTTCTGTAGCTGCAAGGCAAAGAGGTAATAACCGCGTTAATTTGTCTTTTGTGGCTGTGCGCCACAGAATAGATTGTCGTATCAGGTTTTTGTAGCTGGGAGCAACAGACTTGATAGCCGTATGAACTTTTTTCTGTAGCTGCAAGGCAAAGAGGTAATAACCGCGTTAATTTGTCTTTTGTGGCTGTGCGCCATAGGATATAAAGTCGTATTAGGTTTTTGTAGCCATGAGCAACAGACTTGATAGCCGTATAAACTTTTTTTTGTAGCTGCAAGGCAAAGAGTCGATAACCGCGTTATATCGTATTTTGTGGCTGTATGCCACAGAATAGATAGTTGTATTGGGTTTTTCTAGCTGGGAGCAACATACTTGATAGCCATATAAACTTTTTTCTGTAGCTGCACGGCAAAGAGTCAATAACCGCGTTAATTTGTCTTTTGTGGCTGTGCGCCACAGAATATAAAGTCGTATTAGGTTTTTGTAGCTGGGAGCAACAGATTTGATAGCCGTATGAAATGTTCTCTGTAACTGCAAGGCAAAGAGTCAATAACCGCGTTAACTTGTATTTTGTGGCTGTGCGCCACAGAATATAAAGTCGTATTATGTTTTTGTAGTTGGAAGCAACAGACTTGATAGCCGTATGATTTTTTTTTTGTAGCTGCAAGTCAAAATGTCAATAACCGCGTTAATTCGTCTTTGTGGCTGTGCGCCTCAGAATAGATTGTCGTATTAGGTTTTTGTAGCTGGGAGCAACAGATTTGATAGCCGTATGAAATGTTCTCTGTAACTGCGAGGCAAAGAGTCAATAACCGCGTTAATTCGTCTTTTGTGGCTGTGCGCCACAGAATATATAGTCGTATTAGGTTTTTGTAGCTGGGAGCAACAAACTTGATAGCCGTATGAACTTTTCTCTGTAGCTGCAAGCCAACAAGTCGATAACCGCGATAATTTGTATTTTGTGGCTGTGCGCCACAGAATAGATTGTCGTATTAGGTTTTTGTAGCTGGGAGCAACAGATTTGATAGCCGTATAAACTGTTCTCTGTAGCTGCAAGGCAAAGAGTCGATAACCGCGTCAATTCGTATTTTGTGGCTGTGCGCCACAGAATAGATAGTCGTATTAGGTTTTTGTAGCTGGGAGCAACATACTTGGTAGCCGTATAACCTTTTTCCTGTAGCTGCACGGCAAAGAGTCAATAACCGCGTTAATTTGTCTTTTGTGGCTGTGCGCCACAGAATAGATTGTCGTATTAGGTTTTTGTAGCTGGGAGCAACAGATTTGATAGCCGTATGAAATATTCTCTGTAACTGCGAGGCAAAGAGTCAATAACCGCGTTAATTCGTCTTTTGTGGCTGTGCGCCACAGAATATATAGTCGTATTAGGTTTTTGTAGCTGGGAGCAACAGACTTGATAGCCGTATGAACTGTTCTCTGTAGCTGCAAGGCAAAGAGTCGATAACCGCGTTAATTCGTATTTTGTGGCTGTGCGCCACAGAATAGATAGTCGTATTAGGTTTTTTTAGCTGGGAGCAACATACTTGATAGCCGTATAACCTTTTTCCTGTAGCTGCACGGCAAAGAGTCAATAACCGCGTTAATTTGTCTTTTGTGGCTGTGCGCCACAGAATAGATTGTCGTATCAGGTTTTTGTAGCTGGGAGCAACAAACTTGATAGCCGTATGAACTTTTCTCTGTAGCTGCAAGCCAACAAGTCGATAACCGCGATAATTCGTATTTTGTGGCTGTGCGCCACAGAATAGATTGTCGTATTAGGTTTTTGTAGCTGGGAGCAACAGATTTGATAGCCGTATGAACTGTTCTCTGTAGCTGCAAGGCAAAGAGTCGATAACCGCGTTAATTCGTATTTTGTGGCTGTGCGCCACAGAATAGATAGTCGTATTAGGTTTTTGTAGCTGGGAGCAACATATTTGATAGCCGTATAACCTTTTTCCTGTAGCTGCACGGCAAAGAGTCAATAACCGCGTTAATTTGTCTTTTGGGGCTGTGCGCCACAGAATATAAAGTGGTATTAGGTTTTTGTAGCTGGGAGCAACAGACTTGATAGCCGTATGAACTTTTTTCTGTAGCTGCAAGGCAAAGAGGTAATAACCGCGTTAATTTGTCTTTTGTGGCTGTGCGCCACAGAATAGATTGTCGTATCAGGTTTTTGTAGCTGGGAGCAACAGACTTGATAGCCGTATGAACTTTTTTCTGTAGCTGCAAGGCAAAGAGGTAATAACCGCGTTAATTTGTCTTTTGTGGCTGTGCGCCATAGGATATAAAGTCGTATTAGGTTTTTGTAGCCATGAGCAACAGACTTGATAGCCGTATAAACTTTTTTTTGTAGCTGCAAGGCAAAGAGTCGATAACCGCGTTATATCGTATTTTGTGGCTGTATGCCACAGAATAGATAGTTGTATTGGGTTTTTCTAGCTGGGAGCAACATACTTGATAGCCATATAAACTTTTTTCTGTAGCTGCACGGCAAAGAGTCAATAACCGCGTTAATTTGTCTCTTGTGGCTGTGCGCCACAGAATATAAAGTCGTATTAGGTTTTTGTAGCTGGGAGCAACAGACTTGATAGCCGTATAAACTTTTTTTCTGTAGCTGCAAGGCAAAGAGATAATAACCGCGTTAATTTGTCTTTTGTGGCTGTGCGCCACAGAATATAAAGTCGTATTAGGTTTTTGTAGCTGGGAGCAACAGATTTGATAGCCGTATGAAATGTTCTCTGTAACTGCAAGGCAAAGAGTCAATAACCGCGTTAATTTGTATTTTGTGGCTGTGCGCCACAGAATATAAAGTCGTATTATGTTTTTGTAGTTGGAAGCAACAGACTTGATAGCCGTATGATTTTTTTTTTGTAGCTGCAAGTCAAAATGTCAATAACCGCGTTAATTCGTCTTTGTGGCTGTGCGCCACAGAATAGATTGTCGTATTAGGTTTTTGTAGCTGGGAGCAACAGATTTGATAGCCGTATGAAATGTTCTCTGTAACTGCGAGGCAAAGAGTCAATAACCGCGTTAATTCGTCTTTTGTGGCTGTGCGCCACAGAATATATAGTCGTATTTGGTTTTTGTAGCTGGGAGCAACAGACTTGATAGCCGTATGAACTTTTCTCTGTAGCTGCAAGCCAACAAGTCGATAACCGCGATAATTTGTATTTTGTGGCTGTGCGCCACAGAATAGATTGTCGTATTAGGTTTTTGTAGCTGGGAGCAACAGATTTGATAGCCGTATGAACTGTTCTCTGTAGCTGCAAGGCAAAGAGTCGATAACCGCGTCAATTCGTATTTTGTGGCTGTGCGCCACAGAATAGATAGTCGTATTAAGTTTTTGTAGCTGGGAGCAACATACTTGGTAGCCGTATAACCTTTTTCCTGTAGCTGCACGGCAAAGAGTCAATAACCGCGTTAATTTGTCTTTTGTGGCTGTGCGCCACAGAATATGAAGTCGTATTAGGTTTTTGTAGCTGGGAGCAACAGACTTGATGGCCGTATGAACTTTTTTCTGTAGCTGCAAGGCAAAGAAGTAATAACCGCGTTAATTTGTATTTTGTGGCTGTGCGCCACAGAATATATTGTCGTATCAGGTTTTTGTAGCTGGGAGCAACAGACTTGATAGCCGTATGAACTTTTCTCTGTAGCTGCAAGCCAACAAGTCGATAACCGCGATATTTCGTGTTTTGTGGCTGTGCGCCACAGAATAGATTGTCGTATTAGGTTTTTGTAGCTGGGAGCGACAGATTTGATAGCCGTATGAACTGTTCTCTGTAGCTGCAAGGCAAAGAGTCGATAACCGCGTTAATTCGTATTTTGTGGCTGTGCGCCACAGAATAGATAGTCGTATCAGGTTTTTGTAGCTGGGAGCAACATACTTGATAGCCGTATAACCTTTTTCCTGTAGCTGCACGGCAAAGAGTCAATAACCGCGTTAATTTGTCTTTTGTGGCTGTGCGCCACAGAATATAAATTCGTATTAGGTTTTTGTAGCTGGGAGCAACAGACTTGATAGCCGTATGAACTTTTTTCTGTAGCTGCAAGGCAAAGAGGTAATAACCGCGTTAATTTGTCTTTTGTGGCTGTGCGCCACAGGATATAAAGTCGTATTAGGTTTTTGTAGCCATGAGCAACAGACTTGATAGCCGTATAAACTTTTTTCTGTAGCTGCAAGGCAAAGAGTCGATAACCGCGTTATATCGTATTTTGTGGCTGTGTGCCACAGAATAGATAGTTGTATTGGGTTTTTCTAGCTGGGAGCAACATACTTGATAGCCATATAAACTTTTTTCTGTAGCTGCACGGCAAAGAGTCAATAACCGCGTTAATTTGTCTTTTGTGGCTGTGCGCCACAGAATATAAAGTCGTATTAGGTTTTTGTAGCTGGGAGCAACAGACTTGATAGCCGTATAAACTTTTTTTTCTGTAGCTGCAAGGCAAAGAGGTAATAACCGCGTTAATTTGTCTTTTGTGGCTGTGCGCCACAGAATATAAAGTCGTATTAGGTTTTTGTAGCTGGGAGCAACAGATTTGATAGCCGTATGAAATGTTCTCTGTAACTGCAAGGCAAAGAGTCAATAACCGCGTTAATTTGTATTTTGTGGCTGTGCGCCACAGAATATAAAGTCGTATTATGTTTTTGTAGTTGGAAGCAACAGACTTGATAGCCGTATGATTTTTTTTTTGTAGCTGCAAGTCAAAATGTCAATAACCGCGTTAATTCGTCTTTGTGGCTGTGCGCCACAGAATATATTGTCGTATTAGGTTTTTGTAGCTGGGAGCAACAGATTTGATAGCCGTATGAAATGTTCTCTGTAACTGCGAGGCAAAGAGTCAATAACCGCGTTAATTCGTCTTTTGTGGCTGTGCGCCACAGAATATATAGTCGTATTAGGTTTTTGTAGCTGGGAGCAACAGACTTGATAGCCGTATGAACTTTTCTCTGTAGCTGCAAGCCAACAAGTCGATAACCGCGATAATTTGTATTTTGTGGCTGTGCGCCACAGAATAGATTGTCGTATTAGGTTTTTGTAGCTGGGAGCAACAGATTTGATAGCCGTATGAACTGTTCTCTGTAGCTGCAAGGCAAAGAGTCGATAACCGCGTCAATTCGTATTTTGTGGCTGTGCGCCACAGAATAGATAGTCGTATTAGGTTTTTGTAGCTGGGAGCAACATACTTGGTAGCCGTATAACCTTTTTCCTGTAGCTGCACGGCAAAGAGTCAATAACCGCGTTAATTTGTCTTTTGTGGCTGTGCGCCACAGAATATAAAGTCGTATTAGGTTTTTGTAGCTGGGAGCAACAGACTTGATGGCCGTATGAACTTTTTTCTGTAGCTGCAAGGCAAAGAAGTAATAACCGCGTTAATTTGTCTTTTGTGGCTGTGCGCCACAGAATAGATTGTCGTATCAGGTTTTTGTAGCTGGGAGCAACAGACTTGATAGCCGTATGAACTTTTCTCTGTAGCTGCAAGCCAACAAGTCGATAACCGCGATATTTCGTGTTTTGTGGCTGTGCGCCACAGAATAGATTGTCGTATTAGGTTTTTGTAGCTGGGAGCAACAGATTTGATAGCCGTATGAACTGTTCTCTGTAGCTGCAAGGCAAAGAGTCGATAACCTCGTTAATTCGTATTTTGTGGCTGTGCGCCACAGAATAGATAGTCGTATCAGGTTTTTGTAGCTGGGAGCAACATACTTGATAGCCGTATAACCTTTTTCCTGTAGCTGCACGGCAAAGAGTCAATAACCGCGTTAATTTGTGTCTGTTGTGGCTGTGCGCCACAGAATATAAAGTCGTATTAGGTTTTTGTAGCTGGGAGCAACAGACTTGATAGCCGTATGAACTTTTTTCTGTAGCTGCAAGGCAAAGAGGTAATAACCGCGTTAATTTGTCTTTTGTGGCTGTGCGCCACAGAATAGATTGTCGTATCAGGTTTTTGTAGCTGGGAGCAACAGACTTGATAGCCGTATGAACTTTTTTCTGTAGCTGCAAGGCAAAGAGGTAATAACCGCGTTAATTTGTCTTTTGTGGCTGTGCGCCACAGGATATAAAGTCGTATTAGGTTTTTGTAGCCATGAGCAACAGACTTGATAGCCGTATAAACTTTTTTCTGTAGCTGCAAGGCAAAGAGTCGATAACCGCGTTATATCGTATTTTGGGGCTGTGTGCCACAGAATAGATAGTTGTATTGGGTTTTTCTAGCTGGAAGCAACATACTTGATAGCCATATAAACTTTTTTCTGTAGCTGCACGGCAAAGAGTCAATAACCGCGTTAATTTGTCTTTTGTGGCTGTGCGCCACAGAATATAAAGTCGTATTAGGTTTTTGTAGCTGGGAGCAACAGACTTGATAGCCGTATAAACTTTTTTTCTGTAGCTGCAAGGCAAAGAGGTAATAACCGCGTTAATTTGTCTTTTGTGGCTGTGCGCCACAGAATATAAAGTCGTATTAGGTTTTTGTAGCTGGGAGCAACAGATTTGATAGCCGTATGAAATGTTCTCTGTAACTGCAAGGCAAAGAGTCAATAACCGCGTTAATTTGTATTTTGTGGCTGTGCGCCACAGAATATAAAGTCGTATTATGTTTTTGTAGTTGGAAGCAACAGACTTGATAGCCGTATGATTTTTTTTTTGTAGCTGCAAGTCAAAATGTCAATAACCGCGTTAATTCGTCTTTGTGGCTGTGCGCCACAGAATAGATTGTCGTATCAGGTTTTTGTAGCTGGGAGCAACAGACTTGATAGCCGTATGAACTTTTTTCTGTAGCTGCAAGGCAAAGAGGTAATAACCGCGTTAATTTGTCTTTTGTGGCTGTGCGCCACAGGATATAAAGTCGTATTAGGTTTTTGTAGCCATGAGCAACAGACTTGATAGCCGTATAAACTTTTTTCTGTAGCTGCAAGGCAAAGAGTCGATAACCGCGTTATATCGTATTTTGTGGCTGTGCGCCACAGAATAGATAGTCGTATCAGGTTTTTGTAGCTGGGAGCAACATACTTGATAGCCGTATAACCTTTTTCCTGTAGCTGCACGGCAAAGAGTCAATAACCGCGTTAATTTGTGTTTTTTGTGGCTGTGCGCCACAGAATATAAAGTCGTATTAGGTTTTTGTAGCTGGGAGCAACAGACTTGATAGCCGTATGAACTTTTTTCTGTAGCTGCAAGGCAAAGAGGTAATAACCGCGTTAATTTGTCTTTTGTGGCTGTGCGCCACAGAATAGATTGTCGTATCAGGTTTTTGTAGCTGGGAGCAACAGACTTGATAGCCGTATGAACTTTTTTCTGTAGCTGCAAGGCAAAGAGTCAATAACCGCGTTAATTTGTATTTTGTGGCTGTGCGCCACAGAATATAAAGTCGTATTATGTTTTTGTAGTTGGAAGCAACAGACTTGATAGCCGTATGATTTTTTTTTGTAGCTGCAAGTCAAAATGTCAATAACCGCGTTAATTCGTCTTTGTGGCTGTGCGCCACAGAATAGATTGTCGTATCAGGTTTTTGTAGCTGGGAGCAACAGACTTGATAGCCGTATGAACTTTTTTCTGTAGCTGCAAGGCAAAGAGGTAATAACCGCGTTAATTTGTCTTTTGTGGCTGTGCGCCACAGGATATAAAGTCGTATTAGGTTTTTGTAGCCATGAGCAACAGACTTGATAGCCGTATAAACTTTTTTCTGTAGCTGCAAGGCAAATAGTCGATAACCGCGTTATATCGTATTTTGTGGCTGTGCGCCACAGGATATAAAGTCGTATTAGGTTTTTGTAGCCATGAGCAACATACTTGATAGCCGTATAACCTTTTTCCTGTAGCTGCACGGCAAAGAGTCAATAACCGCGTTAATTTGTGTCTTTTGTGGCTGTGCGCCACAGAATATAAAGTCGTATTAGGTTTTTGTAGCTGGGAGCAACAGACTTGATAGCCGTATGATTTTTTTTTTGTAGCTGCAAGTCAAAATGTCAATAACCGCGTTAATTCGTCTTTGTGGCTGTGCGCCACAGAATAGATAGTCGTATCAGGTTTTTGTAGCTGGGAGCAACATACTTGATAGCCGTATAACCTTTTTCCTGTAGCTGCACGGCAAAGAGTCAATAACCGCGTTAATTTGTGTCTTTTGTGGCTGTGCGCCACAGAATATAAAGTCGTATTAGGTTTTTGTAGCTGGGAGCAACAGACTTGATAGCCGTATGAACTTTTTTCTGTAGCTGCAAGGCAAAGAGGTAATAACCGCGTTAATTTGTCTTTTGTGGCTGTGCGCCACAGAATAGATTGTCGTATCAGGTTTTTGTAGCTGGGAGCAACAGACTTGATAGCCGTATGAACTTTTTTCTGTAGCTGCAAGGCAAAGAGGTAATAACCGCGTTAATTTGTCTTTTGTGGCTGTGCGCCACAGGATATAAAGTCGTATTAGGTTTTTGTAGCCATGAGCAACAGACTTGATAGCCGTATAAACTTTTTTCTGTAGCTGCAAGGCAAAGAGTCGATAACCGCGTTATATCGTATTTTGGGGCTGTGTGCCACAGAATAGATAGTTGTATTGGGTTTTTCTAGCTGGGAGCAACATACTTGATAGCCATATAAACTTTTTTCTGTAGCTGCACGGCAAAGAGTCAATAACCGCGTTAATTTGTCTTTTGTGGCTGTGCGCCACAGAATATAAAGTCGTATTAGGTTTTTGTAGCTGGGAGCAACAGACTTGATAGCCGTATAAACTTTTTTTCTGTAGCTGCAAGGCAAAGAGGTAATAACCGCGTTAATTTGTCTTTTGTGGCTGTGCGCCACAGAATATAAAGTCGTATTAGGTTTTTGTAGCTGGGAGCAACAGATTTGATAGCCGTATGAAATGTTCTCTGTAACTGCAAGGCAAAGAGTCAATAACCGCGTTAATTTGTATTTTGTGGCTGTGCGCCACAGAATATAAAGTCGTATTATGTTTTTGTAGTTGGAAGCAACAGACTTGATAGCCGTATGATTTTTTTTTGTAGCTGCAAGTCAAAATGTCAATAACCGCGTTAATTCGTCTTTGTGGCTGTGCGCCACAGAATAGATTGTCGTATCAGGTTTTTGTAGCTGGGAGCAACAGACTTGATAGCCGTATGAACTTTTTTCTGTAGCTGCAAGGCAAAGAGGTAATAACCGCGTTAATTTGTCTTTTGTGGCTGTGCGCCACAGGATATAAAGTCGTATTAGGTTTTTGTAGCCATGAGCAACAGACTTGATAGCCGTATAAACTTTTTTTCTGTAGCTGCAAGGCAAAGAGTCGATAACCGCGTTATATCGTATTTTGTGGCTGTGTGCCACAGAATAGATAGTTGTATTGGGTTTTTCTAGCTGGGAACAACATACTTGATAGCCATATAAACTTTTTTCTGTAGCTGCACGGCAAAGAGTCAATAACCGCGTTAATTTGTCGTTTGTGGCTGTGCGCCACAGAATATAAAGTCGTATTAGGTTTTTGTAGCTGGGAGCAACAGACTTGATAGCCGTATGAACTTTTTTCTGTAGCTGCAAGGCAAAGAGTCGATAACCGCGTTAATTTGTCTTTTGTGGCTGTGCGCCACAGAATATAAAGTCGTATTAGGTTTTTGTAGCTGGGAGCAACAGATTTGATAGCCGTATGAAATGTTCTCTGTAACTGCAAGGCAAAGAGTCAATAACCGCGTTAATTTGTATTTTGTGGCTGTGCGCCACAGAATATAAAGTCGTATTATGTTTTTGTAGTTGGAAGCAACAGACTTGATAGCCGTATGATTTTTTTTTTGTAGCTGCAAGTCAAAATGTCAATAACCGCGTTAATTCGTCTTTGTGGCTGTGCGCCACAGAATATATTGTCGTATTAGGTTTTTGTAGCTGGGAGCAACAGATTTGATAGCCGTATGAAATGTTCTCTGTAACTGCGAGGCAAAGAGTCAATAACCGCGTTAATTCGTCTTTTGTGGCTGTGCGCCACAGAATATATAGTCGTATTAGGTTTTTGTAGCTGGGAGCAACAGACTTGATAGCCGTATGAACTTTTCTCTGTAGCTGCAAGCCAACAAGTCGATAACCGCGATAATTTGTATTTTGTGGCTGTGCGCCACAGAATAGATTGTCGTATTAGGTTTTTGTAGCTGGGAGCAACAGATTTGATAGCCGTATGAACTGTTCTCTGTAGCTGCAAGGCAAAGAGTCGATAACCGCGTCAATTCGTATTTTGTGGCTGTGCGCCACAGAATAGATAGTCGTATTAGGTTTTTGTAGCTGGGAGCAACATACTTGGTAGCCGTATAACCTTTTTCCTGTAGCTGCACGGCAAAGAGTCAATAACCGCGTTAATTTGTCTTTTGTGGCTGTGCGCCACAGAATATAAAGTCGTATTAGGTTTTTGTAGCTGGGAGCAACAGACTTGATGGCCGTATGAACTTTTTTCTGTAGCTGCAAGGCAAAGAAGTAATAACCGCGTTAATTTGTCTTTTGTGGCTGTGCGCCACAGAATAGATTGTCGTATCAGGTTTTTGTAGCTGGGAGCAACAGACTTGATAGCCGTATGAACTTTTCTCTGTAGCTGCAAGCCAACAAGTCGATAACCGCGATATTTCGTGTTTTGTGGCTGTGCGCCACAGAATAGATTGTCGTATTAGGTTTTTGTAGCTGGGAGCAACAGATTTGATAGCCGTATGAACTGTTCTCTGTAGCTGCAAGGCAAAGAGTCGATAACCGCGTTAATTCGTATTTTGTGGCTGTGCGCCACAGAATAGATAGTCGTATCAGGTTTTTATAGCTGGGAGCAACATACTTGATAGCCGTATAACCTTTTTCCTGTAGCTGCACGGCAAAGAGTCAATAACCGCGTTAATTTGTGTCTTTTGTGGCTGTGCGCCACAGAATATAAAGTCGTATTAGGTTTTTGTAGCTGGGAGCAACAGACTTGATAGCCGTATGAACTTTTTTCTGTAGCTGCAAGGCAAAGAGGTAATAACCGCGTTAATTTGTCTTTTGTGGCTGTGCGCCACAGAATAGATTGTCGTATCAGGTTTTTGTAGCTGGGAGCAACAGACTTGATAGCCGTATGAACTTTTCTCTGTAGCTGCAAGCCAACAAGTCGATAACCGCGATATTTCGTGTTTTGTGGCTGTGCGCCACAGAATAGATTGTCGTATTAGGTTTTTGTAGCTGGGAGCAACAGATTTGATAGCCGTATGAACTGTTCTCTGTAGCTGCAAGGCAAAGAGTCGATAACCGCGTTAATTCGTATTTTGTGGCTGTGCGCCACAGAATAGATAGTCGTATCAGGTTTTTATAGCTGGGAGCAACATACTTGATAGCCGTATAACCTTTTTCCTGTAGCTGCACGGCAAAGAGTCAATAACCGCGTTAATTTGTGTCTTTTGTGGCTGTGCGCCACAGAATATAAAGTCGTATTAGGTTTTTGTAGCTGGGAGCAACAGACTTGATAGCCGTATGAACTTTTTTCTGTAGCTGCAAGGCAAAGAGGTAATAACCGCGTTAATTTGTCTTTTGTGGCTGTGCGCCACAGAATAGATTGTCGTATCAGGTTTTTGTAGCTGGGAGCAACAGACTTGATAGCCGTATGAACTTTTTTCTGTAGCTGCAAGGCAAAGAGGTAATAACCGCGTTAATTTGTCTTTTGTGGCTGTGCGCCACAGGATATAAAGTCGTATTAGGTTTTTGTAGCCATGAGCAACAGACTTGATAGCCGTATAAACTTTTTTCTGTAGCTGCAAGGCAAAGAGTCGATAACCGCGTTATATCGTATTTTGGGGCTGTGTGCCACAGAATAGATAGTTGTATTGGGTTTTTCTAGCTGGAAGCAACATACTTGATAGCCATATAAACTTTTTTCTGTAGCTGCACGGCAAAGAGTCAATAACCGCGTTAATTTGTCTTTTGTGGCTGTGCGCCACAGAATATAAAGTCGTATTAGGTTTTTGTAGCTGGGAGCAACAGACTTGATAGCCGTATAAACTTTTTTCTGTAGCTGCAAGGCAAAGAGGTAATAACCGCGTTAATTTGTCTTTTGTGGCTGTGCGCCACAGAATATAAAGTCGTATTAGGTTTTTGTAGCTGGGAGCAACAGATTTGATAGCCGTATGAAATGTTCTCTGTAACTGCAAGGCAAAGAGTCAATAACCGCGTTAATTTGTATTTTGTGGCTGTGCGCCACAGAATATAAAGTCGTATTATGTTTTTGTAGTTGGAAGCAACAGACTTGATAGCCGTATGATTTTTTTTCTGTAGCTGCAAGTCAAAATGTCAATAACCGCGTTAATTCGTCTTTGTGGCTGTGCGCCACAGAATAGATTGTCGTATCAGGTTTTTGTAGCTGGGAGCAACAGACTTGATAGCCGTATGAACTTTTTTCTGTAGCTGCAAGGCAAAGAGGTAATAACCGCGTTAATTTGTCTTTTGTGGCTGTGCGCCACAGGATATAAAGTCGTATTAGGTTTTTGTAGCCATGAGCAACAGACTTGATAGCCGTATAAACTTTTTTCTGTAGCTGCAAGGCAAAGAGTCGATAACCGCGTTATATCGTATTTTGTGGCTGTGCGCCACAGAATAGATAGTCGTATCAGGTTTTTGTAGCTGGGAGCAACATACTTGATAGCCGTATAACCTTTTTCCTGTAGCTGCACGGCAAAGAGTCAATAACCGCGTTAATTTGTGTCTTTTGTGGCTGTGCGCCACAGAATATAAAGTCGTATTAGGTTTTTGTAGCTGGGAGCAACAGACTTGATAGCCGTATGAACTTTTTTCTGTAGCTGCAAGGCAAAGAGGTAATAACCGCGTTAATTTGTCTTTTGTGGCTGTGCGCCACAGAATAGATTGTCGTATCAGGTTTTTGTAGCTGGGAGCAACAGACTTGATAGCCGTATGAACTTTTTTCTGTAGCTGCAAGGCAAAGAGTCAATAACCGCGTTAATTTGTATTTTGTGGCTGTGCGCCACAGAATATAAAGTCGTATTATGTTTTTGTAGTTGGAAGCAACAGACTTGATAGCCGTATGATTTTTTTTTTGTAGCTGCAAGTCAAAATGTCAATAACCGCGTTAATTCGTCTTTGTGGCTGTGCGCCACAGAATAGATTGTCGTATCAGGTTTTTGTAGCTGGGAGCAACAGACTTGATAGCCGTATGAACTTTTTTCTGTAGCTGCAAGGCAAAGAGGTAATAACCGCGTTAATTTGTCTTTTGTGGCTGTGCGCCACAGGATATAAAGTCGTATTAGGTTTTTGTAGCCATGAGCAACAGACTTGATAGCCGTATAAACTTTTTTCTGTAGCTGCAAGGCAAATAGTCGATAACCGCGTTATATCGTATTTTGTGGCTGTGCGCCACAGGATATAAAGTCGTATTAGGTTTTTGTAGCCATGAGCAACATACTTGATAGCCGTATAACCTTTTTCCTGTAGCTGCACGGCAAAGAGTCAATAACCGCGTTAATTTGTGTCTTTTGTGGCTGTGCGCCACAGAATATAAAGTCGTATTAGGTTTTTGTAGCTGGGAGCAACAGACTTGATAGCCGTATGATTTTTTTTTTGTAGCTGCAAGTCAAAATGTCAATAACCGCGTTAATTCGTCTTTGTGGCTGTGCGCCACAGAATAGATAGTCGTATCAGGTTTTTGTAGCTGGGAGCAACATACTTGATAGCCGTATAACCTTTTTCCTGTAGCTGCACGGCAAAGAGTCAATAACCGCGTTAATTTGTGTCTTTTGTGGCTGTGCGCCACAGAATATAAAGTCGTATTAGGTTTTTGTAGCTGGGAGCAACAGACTTGATAGCCGTATGAACTTTTTTCTGTAGCTGCAAGGCAAAGAGGTAATAACCGCGTTAATTTGTCTTTTGTGGCTGTGCGCCACAGAATAGATTGTCGTATCAGGTTTTTGTAGCTGGGAGCAACAGACTTGATAGCCGTATGAACTTTTTTCTGTAGCTGCAAGGCAAAGAGGTAATAACCGCGTTAATTTGTCTTTTGTGGCTGTGCGCCACAGGATATAAAGTCGTATTAGGTTTTTGTAGCCATGAGCAACAGACTTGATAGCCGTATAAACTTTTTTCTGTAGCTGCAAGGCAAAGAGTCGATAACCGCGTTATATCGTATTTTGGGGCTGTGTGCCACAGAATAGATAGTTGTATTGGGTTTTTCTAGCTGGGAGCAACATACTTGATAGCCATATAAACTTTTTTCTGTAGCTGCACGGCAAAGAGTCAATAACCGCGTTAATTTGTCTTTTGTGGCTGTGCGCCACAGAATATAAAGTCGTATTAGGTTTTTGTAGCTGGGAGCAACAGACTTGATAGCCGTATAAACTTTTTTTCTGTAGCTGCAAGGCAAAGAGGTAATAACCGCGTTAATTTGTCTTTTGTGGCTGTGCGCCACAGAATATAAAGTCGTATTAGGTTTTTGTAGCTGGGAGCAACAGATTTGATAGCCGTATGAAATGTTCTCTGTAACTGCAAGGCAAAGAGTCAATAACCGCGTTAATTTGTATTTTGTGGCTGTGCGCCACAGAATATAAAGTCGTATTATGTTTTTGTAGTTGGAAGCAACAGACTTGATAGCCGTATGATTTTTTTTTTGTAGCTGCAAGTCAAAATGTCAATAACCGCGTTAATTCGTCTTTGTGGCTGTGCGCCACAGAATAGATTGTCGTATCAGGTTTTTGTAGCTGGGAGCAACAGACTTGATAGCCGTATGAACTTTTTTCTGTAGCTGCAAGGCAAAGAGGTAATAACCGCGTTAATTTGTCTTTTGTGGCTGTGCGCCACAGGATATAAAGTCGTATTAGGTTTTTGTAGCCATGAGCAACAGACTTGATAGCCGTATAAACTTTTTTCTGTAGCTGCAAGGCAAATAGTCGATAACCGCGTTATATCGTATTTTGTGGCTGTGCGCCACAGGATATAAAGTCGTATTAGGTTTTTGTAGCCATGAGCAACATACTTGATAGCCGTATAACCTTTTTCCTGTAGCTGCACGGCAAAGAGTCAATAACCGCGTTAATTTGTGTCTTTTGTGGCTGTGCGCCACAGAATATAAAGTCGTATTAGGTTTTTGTAGCTGGGAGCAACAGACTTGATAGCCGTATGATTTTTTTTTTGTAGCTGCAAGTCAAAATGTCAATAACCGCGTTAATTCGTCTTTGTGGCTGTGCGCCACAGAATAGATAGTCGTATCAGGTTTTTGTAGCTGGGAGCAACATACTTGATAGCCGTATAACCTTTTTCCTGTAGCTGCACGGCAAAGAGTCAATAACCGCGTTAATTTGTGTCTTTTGTGGCTGTGCGCCACAGAATATAAAGTCGTATTAGGTTTTTGTAGCTGGGAGCAACAGACTTGATAGCCGTATGAACTTTTTTCTGTAGCTGCAAGGCAAAGAGGTAATAACCGCGTTAATTTGTCTTTTGTGGCTGTGCGCCACAGAATAGATTGTCGTATCAGGTTTTTGTAGCTGGGAGCAACAGACTTGATAGCCGTATGAACTTTTTTCTGTAGCTGCAAGGCAAAGAGGTAATAACCGCGTTAATTTGTCTTTTGTGGCTGTGCGCCACAGGATATAAAGTCGTATTAGGTTTTTGTAGCCATGAGCAACAGACTTGATAGCCGTATAAACTTTTTTCTGTAGCTGCAAGGCAAAGAGTCGATAACCGCGTTATATCGTATTTTGGGGCTGTGTGCCACAGAATAGATAGTTGTATTGGGTTTTTCTAGCTGGGAGCAACATACTTGATAGCCATATAAACTTTTTTCTGTAGCTGCACGGCAAAGAGTCAATAACCGCGTTAATTTGTCTTTTGTGGCTGTGCGCCACAGAATATAAAGTCGTATTAGGTTTTTGTAGCTGGGAGCAACAGACTTGATAGCCGTATAAACTTTTTTTCTGTAGCTGCAAGGCAAAGAGGTAATAACCGCGTTAATTTGTCTTTTGTGGCTGTGCGCCACAGAATATAAAGTCGTATTAGGTTTTTGTAGCTGGGAGCAACAGATTTGATAGCCGTATGAAATGTTCTCTGTAACTGCAAGGCAAAGAGTCAATAACCGCGTTAATTTGTATTTTGTGGCTGTGCGCCACAGAATATAAAGTCGTATTATGTTTTTGTAGTTGGAAGCAACAGACTTGATAGCCGTATGATTTTTTTTTTGTAGCTGCAAGTCAAAATGTCAATAACCGCGTTAATTCGTCTTTGTGGCTGTGCGCCACAGAATAGATTGTCGTATCAGGTTTTTGTAGCTGGGAGCAACAGACTTGATAGCCGTATGAACTTTTTTCTGTAGCTGCAAGGCAAAGAGGTAATAACCGCGTTAATTTGTCTTTTGTGGCTGTGCGCCACAGGATATAAAGTCGTATTAGGTTTTTGTAGCCATGAGCAACAGACTTGATAGCCGTATAAACTTTTTTCTGTAGCTGCAAGGCAAAGAGTCGATAACCGCGTTATATCGTATTTTGTGGCTGTGTGCCACAGAATAGATAGTTGTATTGGGTTTTTCTAGCTGGGAACAACATACTTGATAGCCATATAAACTTTTTTCTGTAGCTGCACGGCAAAGAGTCAATAACCGCGTTAATTTGTCGTTTGTGGCTGTGCGCCACAGAATATAAAGTCGTATTAGGTTTTTGTAGCTGGGAGCAACAGACTTGATAGCCGTATGAACTTTTTTCTGTAGCTGCAAGGCAAAGAGTCGATAACCGCGTTATATCGTATTTTGTGGCTGTGTGCCACAGAATAGATAGTTGTATTGGGTTTTTCTAGCTGGGAGCAACATACTTGATAGCCATATAAACTTTTTTCTGTAGCTGCACGGCAAAGAGTCAATAACCGCGTTAATTTGTCTTTTGTGGCTGTGCGCCACAGAATAGATTGTCGTATCAGGTTTTTGTAGCTGGGAGCAACAGACTTGATAGCCGTATGAACTTTTTTCTGTAGCTGCAAGGCAAAGAGGTAATAACCGCGTTAATTTGTCTTTTGTGGCTGTGCGCCACAGGATATAAAGTCGTATTAGGTTTGTGTAGCCATGAGCAACAGACTTGATAGCCGTATAAACTTTTTTCTGTAGCTGCAAGGCAAAGAGTCGATAACCGCGTTATATCGTATTTTGTGGCTGTGTGCCACAGAATAGATACTTGTATTGGGTTTTTCTAGCTGGGAGCAACATACTTGATAGCCATATAAACTTTTTTCTGTAGCTGCACGGCAAAGAGTCAATAACCGCGTTAATTTGTCTTTTGTGGCTGTGCGCCACAGAATATAAAGTCGTATTAGGTTTTTGTAGCTGGGAGCAACAGACTTGATAGCCGTATAAACTTTTTTCTGTAGCTGCAAGGCAAAGAGGTAATAACCGCGTTAATTTGTCTTTTGTGGCTGTGCGCCACAGAATATAAAGTCGTATTAGGTTTTTGTAGTTGGAAGCAACAGACTTGATAGCCGTATGATTTTTTTTTTGTAGCTGCAAGTCAAAATGTCAATAACCGCGTTAATTCGTCTTTGCGGCTGTGCGCCACAGAATAGATTGTCGTATCAGGTTTTTGTAGCTGGGAGCAACAGACTTGATAGCCGTATGAACTTTTTTCTGTAGCTGCAAGGCAAAGAGGTAATAACCGCGTTAATTTGTCTTTTGTGGCTGTGCGCCACAGGATATAAAGTCGTATTAGGTTTTTGTAGCCATGAGCAACAGACTTGATAGCCGTATAAACTTTTTTCTGTAGCTGCAAGGCAAAGAGTCGATAACCGCGTTATATCGTATTTTGTGGCTGTGTGCCACAGAATAGATAGTTGTATTGGGTTTTTCTAGCTGGGAACAACATACTTGATAGCCATATAAACTTTTTTCTGTAGCTGCACGGCAAAGAGTCAATAACCGCGTTAATTTGTCTTTTGTGGCTGTGCGCCACAGAATATAAAGTCGTATTAGGTTTTTGTAGCTGGGAGCAACAGACTTGATAGCCGTATAAACTTTTTTTCTGTAGCTGCAAGGCAAAGAGGTAATAACCGCGTTAATTTGTCTTTTGTGGCTGTGCGCCACAGAATATAAAGTCGTATTAGGTTTTTGTAGCTGGGAGCAACAGATTTGATAGCCGTATGAAATGTTCTCTGTAACTGCAAGGCAAAGAGTCAATAACCGCGTTAATTTGTATTTTGTGGCTGTGCGCCACAGAATATAAAGTCGTATTATGTTTTTGTAGTTGGAAGCAACAGACTTGATAGCCGTATGATTTTTTTTTGTAGCTGCAAGTCAAAATGTCAATAACCGCGTTAATTCGTCTTTGTGGCTGTGCGCCACAGAATAGATTGTCGTATTAGGTTTTTGTAGCTGGGAGCAACAGATTTGATAGCCGTATGAAATGTTCTCTGTAACTGCGAGGCAAAGAGTCAATAACCGCGTTAATTCGTCTTTTGTGGCTGTGCGCCACAGAATATATAGTCGTATTAGGTTTTTGTAGCTGGGAGCAACAGACTTGATAGCCGTATGAACGTTTCTCGGTAGCTGCAAGCCAACAAGTCGATAACCGCGATAATTTGTATTTTGTGGCTGTGCGCCACAGAATAGATGGTCGTATTAGGTTTTTGTAGCTGGGAGCAACAGATTTGATAGCCGTATGAACTTTTTTCTGTAGCTGCAAGGCAAAGAGGTAATAACCGCGTTAATTTGTCTTTTGTGGCTGTGCGCCACAGAATAGATTGTCGTATCAGGTTTTTGTAGCTGGGAGCAACAGACTTGATAGCCGTATAAACTTTTCTCTGTAGCTGCAAGCCAACAAGTCGATAATTGCGATATTTCGTGTTTTGTGGCTGTGCGCCACAGAATAGATTGTCGTATTATGTTTCTGTAGTTGGAAGCAACAGACTTGATAGCCGTATGATTTTTTTTGTAGCTGCAAGTCAAAATGTCAATAACCGCGTTAATTCGTCTTTGTGGCTGTGCGCCACAGAATAGATTGTCGTATCAGGTTTTTGTAGCTGGGAGCAACAGACTTGATAGCCGTATGAACTTTTCTCTGTAGCTGCAAGCCAACAAGTCGATAACCGCGATAATTTGTATTTTGTGGCTGTGCGCCACAGAATAGATTGTCGTATTAGGTTTTTCTAGCTGGGAGCAACATACTTGATAGCCATATAAACTTTTTTCTGTAGCTGCACGGCAAAGAGTCAATAACCGCGTTAATTTGTCTTTTGTGGCTGTGCGCCACAGAATATAAAGTCGTATTAGGTTTTTGTAGCTGGGAGCAACAGACTTGATAGCCGTATAAACTTTTTTTCTGTAGCTGCAAGGCAAAGAGGTAATAACCGCGTTAATTTGTCTTTTGTGGCTGTGCGCCACAGAATATAAAGTCGTATTAGGTTTTTGTAGCTGGGAGCAACAGATTTGATAGCCGTATGAAATGTTCTCTGTAACTGCAAGGCAAAGAGTCAATAACCGCGTTCATTTGTATTTTGTGGCTGTGCGCCACAGAATATAAAGTCGTATTATGTTTTTGTAGTTGGAAGCAACAGACTTGATAGCCGTATGATTTTTTTTTGTAGCTGCAAGTCAAAATGTCAATAACCGCGTTAATTCGTCTTTGTGGCTGTGCGCCACAGAATATATTGTCGTATTAGGTTTTTGTAGCTGGGAGCAACAGATTTGATATCCGTATGAAATGTTCTCTGTAACTGCGAGGCAAAGAGTCAATAACCGCGTTAATTCGTCTTTTGTGGCTGTGCGCCACAGAATATATAGTCGTATTAGGTTTTTGTAGCTGGGAGCAACAGACTTGATAGCCGTATGAACTTTTCTCTGTAGCTGCAAGCCAACAAGTCGATAACCGCGATAATTTGTATTTTGTGGCTGTGCGCCACAGAATAGATTGTCGTATTAGGTTTTTGTAGCTGGGAGCAACAGATTTGATAGCCGTATGAACTGTTCTCTGTAGCTGCAAGGCAAAGAGTCGATAACCGCGTCAATTCGTATTTTGTGGCTGTGGGCCACAGAATAGATAGTCGTATCAGGTTTTTGTAGCTGGGAGCAACATACTTGGTAGCCGTATAACCTTTTTCCTGTAGCTGCACGGCAAAGAGTCAACAACCGCGTTAATTTGTCTTTTGTGGCTGTGCGCCACAGAATATAAAGTCGTATCAGGTTTTTGTAGCTGGGAGCAACAGACTTGATGGCCGTATGAACTTTTTTCTGTAGCTGCAAGGCAAAGAAGTAATAACCGCGTTAATTTGTCTTTTGTGGCTGTGCGCCACAGAATAGATTGTCGTATCAGGTTTTTGTAGCTGGGAGCAACAGACTTGATAGCCGTATGAACTTTTCTATGTAGCTGCGAGCCAACAAGTCGATAACCGCGATATTTCGTGTTTTGTGGCTGTGCGCCACAGAATAGATTGTCGTATTAGGTTTTTGTAGCTGGGAGCAACAGATTTGATAGCCGTATGAACTGTTCTCTGTAGCTGCAAGGCAAAGAGTCGATAACCGCGTTAATTCGTATTTTGTGGCTGTGCGCCACAGAATAGATAGTCGTATCAGGTTTTTGTAGCTGGGAGCAACATACTTGATAGCCGTATAACCTTTTTCCTGTAGCTGCACGGCAAAGAGTCAATAACCGCGATATTTCGTGTTTTGTGGCTGTGCGCCACAGAATAGATTGTCGTATTATGTTTCTGTAGTTGGAAGCAACAGACTTGATAGCCGTATGATTTTTTTTCTGTAGCTGCAAGTCAAAATGTCAATAACCGCGTTAATTCGTCTTTGTGGCTGTGCGCCACAGAATAGATTGTCGTATCAGGTTTTTGTAGCTGGGAGCAACAGACTTGATAGCCGTATGAACTTTTTTCTGTAGCTGCAAGGCAAAGAGGTAATAACCGCGTTAATTTGTCTTTTGTGGCTGTGCGCCACAGGATATAAAGTCGTATTAGGTTTTTGTAGCCATGAGCAACAGACTTGATAGCCGTATAAACTTTTTTCTGTAGCTGCAAGGCAAAGAGTCGATAACCGCGTTATATCGTATTTTGTGGCTGTGTGCCACAGAATAGATAGTTGTATTGGGTTTTTCTAGCTGGGAACAACATACTTGATAGCCATATAAACTTTTTTCTGTAGCTGCACGGCAAAGAGTCAATAACCGCGTTAATTTGTCTTTTGTGGCTGTGCGCCACAGAATATAAAGTCGTATTAGGTTTTTGTAGCTGGGAGCAACAGACTTGATAGCCGTATAAACTTTTTTTCTGTAGCTGCAAGGCAAAGAGGTAATAACCGCGTTAATTTGTCTTTTGTGGCTGTGCGCCACAGAATATAAAGTCGTATTAGGTTTTTGTAGCTGGGAGCAACAGATTTGATAGCCGTATGAAATGTTCTTTGTAACTGCAAGGCAAAGAGTCAATAACCGCGTTCATTTGTATTTTGTGGCTGTGCGCCACAGAATATAAAGTCGTATTATGTTTTTGTAGTTGGAAGCAACAGACTTGATAGCCGTATGATTTTTTTTTTGTAGCTGCAAGTCAAAATGTCAATAACCGCGTTAATTCGTCTTTGTGGCTGTGCGCCACAGAATATATTGTCGTATTAGGTTTTTGTAGCTGGGAGCAACAGATTTGATATCCGTATGAAATGTTCTCTGTAACTGCGAGGCAAAGAGTCAATAACCGCGTTAATTCGTCTTTTGTGGCTGTGCGCCACAGAATATATAGTCGTATTAGGTTTTTGTAGCTGGGAGCAACAGACTTGATAGCCGTATGAACTTTTCTCTGTAGCTGCAAGCCAACAAGTCGATAACCGCGATAATTTGTATTTTGTGGCTGTGCGCCACAGAATAGATTGTCGTATTAGGTTTTTGTAGCTGGGAGCAACAGATTTGATAGCCGTATGAACTGTTCTCTGTAGCTGCAAGGCAAAGAGTCGATAACCGCGTCAATTCGTATTTTGTGGCTGTGGGCCACAGAATAGATAGTCGTATCAGGTTTTTGTAGCTGGGAGCAACATACTTGGTAGCCGTATAACCTTTTTCCTGTAGCTGCACGGCAAAGAGTCAACAACCGCGTTAATTTGTCTTTTGTGGCTGTGCGCCACAGAATATAAAGTCGTATTAGGTTTTTGTAGCTGGGAGCAACAGACTTGATGGCCGTATGAACTTTTTTCTGTAGCTGCAAGGCAAAGAAGTAATAACCGCGTTAATTTGTCTTTTGTGGCTGTGCGACACAGAATAGATTGTCGTATCAGGTTTTTGTAGCTGGGAGCAACAGACTTGATAGCCGTATGAACTTTTCTCTGTAGCTGCAAGCCAACAAGTCGATAACCGCGATATTTCGTGTTTTGTGGCTGTGCGCCACAGAATAGATTGTCGTATTAGGTTTTTGTAGCTGGGAGCAACAGATTTGATAGCCGTATGAACTGTTCTCTGTAGCTGCAAGGCAAAGAGTCGATAACCGCGTTAATTCGTATTTTGTGGCTGTGCGCCACAGAATAGATAGTCGTATCAGGTTTTTGTAGCTGGGAGCAACATACTTGATAGCCGTATAACCTTTTTCCTGTAGCTGCACGGCAAAGAGTCAATAACCGCGTTAATTTGTCTTTTGTGGCTGTGCGCCACAGAATATAAAGTCGTATTAGGTTTTTGTAGCTGGGAGCAACAGACTTGATAGCCGTATGATTTTTTTTCTGTAGCTGCAAGGCAAAGAGGTAATAACCGCGTTAATTTGTCTTTTGTGGCTGTGCGCCACAGAATAGATTGTCGTATCAGGTTTTTGTAGCTGGGAGCAACAGACTTGATAGCCGTATGAACTTTTTTTCTGTAGCTGCAAGGCAAAGAGGTAATAACCGCGTTAATTTGTCTTTTGTGGCTGTGTGCCACAGAATAGATAGTTGTATTGGGTTTTTCTAGCTGGGAGCAACATACTTGATAGCCATATAAACTTTTTTCTGTAGCTGCACGGCAAAGAGTCAATAACCGCGTTTATTTGTCTTTTGTGGCTGTGCGCCACAGAATATAAAGTCGTATTAGGTTTTTGTAGCTAGGAGCAACAGACTTGATAGCCGTATAAACTGTTTTTCTGTAGCTGCAAGGCAAAGAGGTAATAACCGCGTTAATTTGTCTTTTGTGGCTGTGCGCCACAGAATATAAAGTCGTATTAGGTTTTTGTAGCTGGGAGCAACAGATTTGATAGCCGTATGAAATGTTCTCTGTAACTGCAAGGCAAAGAGTCAATAACCGCGTTAATTTGTATTTTGTGGCTGTGCGCCACAGAATATAAAGTCGTATTATGTTTTTGTAGTTGGAAGCAACAGACTTGATAGCCGTATGATTTTTTTTCTGTAGCTGCAAGTCAAAATGTCAATAACCGCGTTAATTCGTCTTTGTGGCTGTGCGCCACAGAATAGATTGTCGTATCAGGTTTTTGTAGCTGGGAGCAACAGACTTGATAGCCGTATGAACTTTTTTCTGTAGCTGCAAGGCAAAGAGGTAATAACCGCGTTAATTTGTCTTTTGTGGCTGTGCGCCACAGGATATAAAGTCGTATTAGGTTTTTGTAGCCATGAGCAACAGACTTGATAGCCGTATAAACTTTTTTCTGTAGCTGCAAGGCAAAGAGTCGATAACCGCGTTATATCGTATTTTGTGGCTGTGTGCCACAGAATAGATAGCTGTATTGGGTTTTTCTAGCTGGGAACAACATACTTGATAGCCATATAAACTTTGTTCTGTAGCTGCACGGCAAAGAGGTAATAACCGCGTTAATTTGTCTTTTGTGGCTGTGCGCCACAGAATATAAAGTCGTATTAGGTTTTTGTAGCTGGGAGCAACAGATTTGATAGCCGTATGAAATGTTCTCTGTAACTGCAAGGCAAAGAGTCAATAACCGCGTTAATTTGTATTTTGTGGCTGTGCGCCACAGAATATAAAGTCGTATTATGTTTTTGTAGTTGGAAGCAACAGACTTGATAGCCGTATGATTTTTTTTCTGTAGCTGCAAGTCAAAATGTCAATAACCGCGTTAATTCGTCTTTGTGGCTGTGCGCCACAGAATAGATTGTCGTATCAGGTTTTTGTAGCTGGGAGCAACAGACTTGATAGCCGTATGAACTTTTTTCTGTAGCTGCAAGGCAAAGAGGTAATAACCGCGTTAATTTGTCTTTTGTGGCTGTGCGCCACAGGATATAAAGTCGTATTAGGTTTTTGTAGCCATGAGCAACAGACTTGATAGCCGTATAAACTTTTTTCTGTAGCTGCAAGGCAAAGAGTCGATAACCGCGTTATATCGTATTTTGTGGCTGTGTGCCACAGAATAGATAGTTGTATTGGGTTTTTCTAGCTGGGAACAACATACTTGATAGCCATATAAACTTTTTTCTGTAGCTGCAAGGGCAAAGAGTCAATAACCGCGTTAATTTGTCTTTTGGGGCTGTGCGCCACAGAATATAAAGTCGTATTAGGTTTTTGTAGCTGGGAGCAACAGACTTGATAGCCGTATAAACTTTTTTTCTGTAGCTGCAAGGCAAAGAGGTAATAACCGCGTTAATTTGTCTTTTGTGGCTGTGCGCCACAGAATATAAAGTCGTATTAGGTTTTTGTAGCTGGGAGCAACAGACTTGATAGCCGTATGAACTTTTTTCTGTAGCTGCAAGGCAAAGAGTCGATAACCGCGTTATATCGTATTTTGTGGCTGTGTGCCACAGAATAGATAGTTGTATTGGGTTTTTCTAGCTGGGAGCAACATACTTGATAGCCATATAAACTTTTTTCTGTAGCTGCACGGCAAAGAGTCAATAACCGCGTTAATTTGTCTTTTGTGGCTGTGCGCCACAGAATAGATTGTCGTATCAGGTTTTTGTAGCTGGGAGCAACAGACTTGATAGCCGTATGAACTTTTTTCTGTAGCTGCAAGGCAAAGAGGTAATAACCGCGTTAATTTGTCTTTTGTGGCTGTGCTCCACAGGATATTAAGTCGTATTAGGTTTTTGTAGCCATGAGCAACAGACTTGATAGCCGTATAAACTTTTTTCTGTAGCTGCAAGGCAAAGAGTCGATAACCGCGTTGTATCGTATTTTGTGGCTGTGTGCCACAGAATAGATAGTTGTATTGGGTTTTTCTAGCTGGGAGCAACATACTTGATAGCCATATAAACTTTTTTCTGTAGCTGCACGGCAAAGAGTCAATAACCGCGTTAATTTGTCTTTTGTGGCTGTGCGCCACAGAATATAAAGTCGTATTAGGTTTTTGTAGCTGGGAGCAACAGACTTGATAGCCGTATAAACTTTTTTTCTGTAGCTGCAAGGCAAAGAGGTAATAACCGCGTTAATTTGTCTTTTGTGGCTGTGCGCCACAGAATATAAAGTCGTATTAGGTTTTTGTAGCTGGGAGCAACAGATTTGATAGCCGTATGAAATGTTCTCTGTAACTGCAAGGCAAAGAGTCAATAACCGCGTTAATTTGTATTTTGTGGCTGTGCGCCACAGAATATAAAGTCGTATTATGTTTTTGTAGTTGGAAGCAACAGACTTGATAGCCGTATGATTTTTTTTTTGTAGCTGCAAGTCCAAATGTCAATAACCGCGTTAATTCGTCTTTGTGGCTGTGCGCCACAGAATAGATTGTCGTATCAGGTTTTTGTAGCTGGGAGCAACAGACTTGATAGCCGTATGAACTTTTTTCTGTAGCTGCAAGGCAAAGAGGTAATAACCGCGTTAATTTGTCTTTTGTGGCTGTGCGCCACAGGATATAAAGTCGTATTAGGTTTTTGTAGCCATGAGCAACAGACTTAATATCCGTATAAACTTTTTTCTGTAGCTGCAAGGCAAAGAGTCGATAACCGCGTTATATAGTATTTTGTGGCTGTGTGCCACAGAATAGATAGTTGTATTGGGTTTTTCTAGCTGGGAACAACATACTTGATAGCCATATAAACTTTTTTCTGTAGCTGCACGGCAAAGAGTCAATAACCGCTTAATTTGTCTTTTGTGGCTGTGCGCCACAGAATATAAAGTCGTATTAGGTTTTTGTAGCTGGGAGCAACAGACTTGATAGCCGTATAAACTTTTTTTCTGTAGCTGCAAGGCAAAGAGGTAATAACCGCGTTAATTTGTCTTTTGTGGCTGTGCGCCACAGAATATAAAGTCGTATTAGGTTTTTGTAGCTGAGAGCAACAGATTTGATAGCCGTATGAAATGTTCTCTGTAACTGCAAGGCAAAGAGTCAATGACCGCGTTAATTTGTATTTTTTGGCTGTGCGCCACAGAATATAAAGTCGTATTATGTTTTTGTAGTTGGAAGCAACAGACTTGATAGCCGTATGATTTTTTTTTGTGGCTGCAAGTCAAAATGTCAATAACCGCGTTAATTCGTCTTTTGTGGCTGTGCGCCACAGAATATATAGTCGTATTAGGTTTTTGTAGCTGGGAGCAACAGACTTGATAGCCGTATGAACTTTTCTCGGTAGCTGCAAGCCAACAAGTCGATAACCGCGATAATTTGTATTTTGTGGCTGTGCGCCACAGAATAGATTGTCGTATTAGGTTTTTGTAGCTGGGAGCAACAGATTTGATAGCCGTATGAAATGTTCTCTGTAACTGCAAGGCAAAGAGTCAATAACCGCGTTAATTTGTATTTTGTGGCTGTGCGCCACAGAATATAAAGTCGTATTATGTTTTTGTAGTTGGAAGCAACAGACTTGATAGCCGTATGATTTTTTTTTTGTAGCTGCAAGTCCAAATGTCAATAACCGCGTTAATTCGTCTTTGTGGCTGTGCGCCACAGAATAGATTGTCGTATCAGGTTTTTGTAGCTGGGAGCAACAGACTTGATAGCCGTATGAACTTTTTTCTGTAGCTGCAAGGCAAAGAGGTAATAACCGCGTTAATTTGTCTTTTGTGGCTGTGCGCCACAGGATATAAAGTCGTATTAGGTTTTTGTAGCCATGAGCAACAGACTTAATATCCGTATAAACTTTTTTCTGTAGCTGCAAGGCAAAGAGTCGATAACCGCGTTATATAGTATTTTGTGGCTGTGTGCCACAGAATAGATAGTTGTATTGGGTTTTTCTAGCTGGGAACAACATACTTGATAGCCATATAAACTTTTTTCTGTAGCTGCACGGCAAAGAGTCAATAACCGCTTAATTTGTCTTTTGTGGCTGTGCGCCACAGAATATAAAGTCGTATTAGGTTTTTGTAGCTGGGAGCAACAGACTTGATAGCCGTATAAACTTTTTTTCTGTAGCTGCAAGGCAAAGAGGTAATAACCGCGTTAATTTGTCTTTTGTGGCTGTGCGCCACAGAATATAAAGTCGTATTAGGTTTTTGTAGCTGGGAGCAACAGATTTGATAGCCGTATGAAATGTTCTCTGTAACTGCAAGGCAAAGAGTCAATGACCGCGTTAATTTGTATTTTTTGGCTGTGCGCCACAGAATATAAAGTCGTATTATGTTTTTGTAGTTGGAAGCAACAGACTTGATAGCCGTATGATTTTTTTTTGTGGCTGCAAGTCAAAATGTCAATAACCGCGTTAATTCGTCTTTTGTGGCTGTGCGCCACAGAATATATAGTCGTATTAGGTTTTTGTAGCTGGGAGCAACAGACTTGATAGCCGTATGAACTTTTCTCGGTAGCTGCAAGCCAACAAGTCGATAACCGCGATAATTTGTATTTTGTGGCTGTGCGCCACAGAATAGATTGTCGTATTAGGTTTTTGTAGCTGGGAGCAACAGATTTGATAGCCGTATGAACTTTTTTCTGTAGCTGCAAGGCAAAGAGGTAATAACCGCGTTAATTTGTCTTTTGTGGCTGTGCGCCACAGAATAGATTGTCGTATCAGGTTTTTGTAGCTGGGAGCAACAGACTTGATAGCCGTATGAACTTTTCTCTGTAGCTGCAAGCCAACAAGTCGATAACCGCGATATTTCGTGTTTTGTGGCTGTGCGCCACAGAATAGATTGTCGTATTATGTTTCTGTAGTTGGAAGCAACAGACTTGATAGCCGTATGATTTTTTTTGTAGCTGCAAGTCAAAATGTCAATAACCGCGTTAATTCGTCTTTGTGGCTGTGCGCCACAGAATAGATTGTCGTATCAGGTTTTTGTAGATGGGAGCAACAGACTTGATAGCCGTATGAACTGTTCTCTGTAGCTGCAAGAAAAAGAGTCGATAACCGCGTTAATTCGTATTTTGTGGCTGTGCGCCACAGAATAGATAGTCGTATTAGGTTTTTTTAGCTGGGAGCAACATACTTGATAGCCGTATAACCTTTTTCCTGTAGCTGCACGGCAAAGAGGTAATAACCGCGTTAACTTGTCTTTTGTGGCTGTGCGCCACAGAATATAAAGTCGTATTAGGTTTTCGTAGCTGGGAGCAACAGACTTGATAGCCGTATGAACTGTTCTCTGTAGCTGCAAGGCAAAGAGTCGATAACCGCGTTAATTCGTATTTTGTGGCTGTGCGCCACAGAATAGATAGTCGTATTAGGTTTTTTTAGCTGGGAGCAACATACTCGATAGCCGTATAACCTTTTTCCTGTAGCTGCAAGGCAAAGAGTCGATAACCGCGTTAATTCGTATTTTGTGGCTGTGCGCCACAGAATAGATAGTCGTATTAGGTTTTTTTAGCTGGGAGCAACATACTTGATAGCCGTATAACCTTTTTCCTGTAGCTGCACGGCAAAGAGGTAATAACCGCGTTAATTTGTCTTTTGTGGCTGTGCGCCACAGAATATAAAGTCGTATTAGGTTTTCGTAGCTGGGAGCAACAGACTTGATAGCCGTATGAAATGTTCTCTGTAACTGCAAGGCAAAGAGTCAATAACCGCGTTAATTTGTATTTTGTGGCTGTGCGCCACAGAATATAAAGTCGTATTATGTTTTTGTAGTTGGAAGCAACAGACTTGATGGCCGTATGATTTTTTTTTGTAGCTGCAAGTCAAAATGTCAATAACCGCGTTAATTCGTCTTTGTGGCTGTGCGCCACAGAATAGATTGTCGTATCAGGTTTTTGTAGCTGGGAGCAACAGACTTGATAGCCGTATGAACTTTTTTCTGTAGCTGCAAGGCAAAGAGGTAATAACCGCGTTAATTTGTCTTTTGTGGCTGTGCGCCACAGGATATAAAGTCGTATTAGGTTTTTGTAGCCATGAGCAACAGACTTGATAGCCGTATAAACTTTTTTCTGTAGCTGCAAGGCAAAGAGTCGATAACCGCGTTATATCGTATTTTGTGGCTGTGTGCCACAGAATAGATAGTTGTATTGGGTTTTTCTAGCTGGGAACAACATACTTGATAGCCATATAAACTTTTTTCTGTAGCTGCACGGCAAAGAGTCAATAACCGCGTTAATTTGTCTTTTGTGGCTGTGCGCCACAGAATATAAAGTCGTATTAGGTTTTTGTAGCTGGGAGCAACAGACTTGATAGCCGTATAAACTTTTTTTCTGTAGCTGCAAGGCAAAGAGGTAATAACCGCGTTAATTTGTCTTTTGTGGCTGTGCGCCACAGAATATAAAGTCGTATTAGGTTTTTGTAGCTGGGAGCAACAGACTTGATAGCCGTATGAACTTTTTTCTGTAGCTGCAAGGCAAAGAGTCGATAACCGCGTTATATCGTATTTTGTGGCTGTGTGCCACAGATCAGATAGTTGTATTGGGTTTTTCTAGCTGGGAGCAACATACTTGATAGCCATATAAACTTTTTTCTGTAGCTGCACGGCAAAGAGTCAATAACCGCGTTAATTTGTCTTTTGTGGCTGTGCGCCACAGAATAGATTGTCGTATCAGGTTTTTGTAGCTGGGAGCAACAGACTTGATAGCCGTATGAACTTTTTTCTGTAGCTGCAAGGCAAAGAAATAATAACCGCGTTAATTTGTCTTTTGTGGCTGTGCGCCACAGGATATAAAGTCGTATTAGGTTTTTGTAGCCATGAGCAACAGACTTGATAGCCGTATAAACTTTTTTCTGTAGCTGCAAGGCAAAGAGTCGATAACCGCGTTATATCGTATTTTGTGGCTGTGTGCCACAGAATAGATAGTTGTATTGGGTTTTTCTAGCTGGGAGCAACATACTTGATAGCCATATAAACTTTTTTCTGTAGCTGCACGGCAAAGAGTCAATAACCGCGTTAATTTGTCTTTTGTGGCTGTGCGCCACAGAATATAAAGTCGTATTAGGTTTTTGTAGCTGGGAGCAACAGACTTGATAGCCGTATAAACTTTTTTCTGTAGCTGCAAGGCAAAGAGGTAATAACCGCGTTAATTTGTCTTTTGTGGCTGTGCGCCACAGAATATAAAGTCGTATTAGGTTTTTGTAGCTGGGAGCAACAGATTTGATAGCCGTATGAAATGTTCTCTGTAACTGCAAGGCAAAGAGTCAATAACCGCGTTAATTTGTATTTTGTGGCTGTGCGCCACAGAATATAAAGTCGTATTATGTTTTTGTAGTTGGAAGCAACAGACTTGATAGCCGTATGATTTTTTTTTGTAGCTGCAAGTCAAAATGTCAATAACCGCGTTAATTCGTCTTTGTGGCTGTGCGCCACAGAATAGATTGTCGTATCAGGTTTTTGTAGCTGGGAGCAACAGACTTGATAAGCCGTATGAACTTTTTTCTGTAGCTGCAAGGCAAAGAGGTAATAACCGCGTTAATTTGTCTTTTGTGGCTGTGCGCCACAGGATATAAAGTCGTATTAGGTTTTTGTAGCCATGAGCAACAGACTTGATAGCCGTATAAACTTTTTTCTGTAGCTGCAAGGCAAAGAGTTGATAACCGCGTTATATCGTATTTTGTGGCTGTGTGCCACAGAATAGATAGTTGTATTGGGTTTTTCTAGCTGGGAACAACATACTTGATAGCCATATAAATTTTTTTCTGTAGCTGCACGGCAAAGAGTCAATAACCGCGTTAATTTGTTTTTTTGTGGCTGTGCGCCACAGAATATAAAGTCGTATTAGGTTTTTGTAGCTGGGAGCAACAGACTTGATAGCCGTATAAACTTTTTTTTCTGTAGCTGCAAGGCAAAGAGGTAATAACCGCGTTAATTTGTCTTTTGTGGCTGTGCGCCACAGAATATAAAGTCGTATTAGGTTTTTGTAGCTGGGAGCAACAGATTTGATAGCCGTATGAAATGTTCTCTGTAACTGCAAGGCAAAGAGTCAATAACCGCGTTAATTTGTATTTTGTGGCTGTGCGCCACATAATATAAAGTCGTATTATGTTTTTGTAGTTGGAAGCAACAGACTTGATAGCCGTATGATTTTTTTTTTGTAGCTGCAAGTCAAAATGTCAATAACCGCGTTAATTCGTCTTTGTGGCTGTGCGCCACAGAATAGATTGTCGTATTAGGTTTTTTGTAGCTGGGAGCAATAGATTTGATAGCCGTATGAAATGTTCTCTGTAACTGCGAGGCAAAGAGTCAATAACCGCGTTAATTTGTATTTTGTGGCTGTGCGCCACAGAATATAAAGTCGTATTATGTTTTTGTAGTTGGAAGCAACAGACTTGATAGCCGTATGATTTTTTTTTTGTAGCTGCAAGTCAAAATGTCAATAACCGCGTTAATTCGTCTTTGTGGCTGTGCGCCACAGAATAGATTGTCGTATCAGGTTTTTGTAGCTGGGAGCAACAGACTTGATAGCCGTATGAACTTTTTTCTGTAGCTGCAAGGCAAAGAGGTAATAACCGCGTTAATTTGTCTTTTGTGGCTGTGCGCCACAGGATATAAAGTCGTATTAGGTTTTTTGTAGCCATGAGCAACAGACTTGATAGCCGTATAAACTTTTTTCTGTAGCTGCAAGGCAAAGAGTTGATAACCGCGTTATATCGTATTTTGTGGCTGTGTGCCACAGAATAGATAGTTGTATTGGGTTTTTTCTAGCTGGAACAACATACTTGATAGCCATATAAATTTTTTTCTGTAGCTGCACGGCAAAGAGTCAATAACCGCGTTAATTTGTTTTTTGTGGCTGTGCGCCACAGAATATAAAGTCGTATTAGGTTTTTGTAGCTGGGAGCAACAGACTTGATAGCCGTATAAACTTTTTTTCTGTAGCTGCAAGGCAAAGAGGTAATAACCGCGTTAATTTGTCTTTTGTGGCTGTGCGCCACAGAATATAAAGTCGTATTAGGTTTTTGTAGCTGGGAGCAACAGATTTGATAGCCGTATGAAATGTTCTCTGTAACTGCAAGGCAAAGAGTCAATAACCGCGTTAATTTGTATTTTGTGGCTGTGCGCCACATAATATAAAGTCGTATTATGTTTTTGTAGTTGGAAGCAACAGACTTGATAGCCGTATGATTTTTTTTTTGTAGCTGCAAGTCAAAATGTCAATAACCGCGTTAATTCGTCTTTGTGGCTGTGCGCCACAGAATAGATTGTCGTATTAGGTTTTTGTAGCTGGGAGCAATAGATTTGATAGCCGTATGAAATGTTCTCTGTAACTGCGAGGCAAAGAGTCAATAACCGCGTTAATTTGTATTTTGTGGCTGTGCGCCACAGAATATAAAGTCGTATTATGTTTTTGTAGTTGGAAGCAACAGACTTGATAGCCGTATGATTTTTTTTTGTAGCTGCAAGTCAAAATGTCAATAACCGCGTTAATTCGTCTTTGTGGCTGTGCGCCACAGAATAGATTGTCGTATCAGGTTTTTGTAGCTGGGAGCAACAGACTTGATAGCCGTATGAACTTTTTTCTGTAGCTGCAAGGCAAAGAGGTAATAACCGCGTTAATTTGTCTTTTGTGGCTGTGCGCCACAGGATATAAAGTCGTATTAGGTTTTTTGTAGCCATGAGCAACAGACTTGATAGCCGTATAAACTTTTTTCTGTAGCTGCAAGGCAAAGAGTTGATAACCGCGTTATATCGTATTTTGTGGCTGTGTGCCACAGAATAGATAGTTGTATTGGGTTTTTCTAGCTGGGGAACAACATACTTGATAGCCATATAAATTTTTTTTCTGTAGCTGCACGGCAAAGAGTCAATAACCGCGTTAATTTGTTTTTTTGTGGCTGTGCGCCACAGAATATAAAGTCGTATTAGGTTTTTGTAGCTGGGAGCAACAGACTTGATAGCCGTATAAACTTTTTTTCTGTAGCTGCAAGGCAAAGAGGTAATAACCGCGTTAATTTGTCTTTTGTGGCTGTGCGCCACAGAATATAAAGTCGTATTAGGTTTTTGTAGCTGGGAGCAACAGATTTGATAGCCGTATGAAATGTTCTCTGTAACTGCAAGGCAAAGAGTCAATAACCGCGTTAATTTGTATTTTGTGGCTGTGCGCCACATAATATAAAGTCGTATTATGTTTTTGTAGTTGGAAGCAACAGACTTGATAGCCGTATGATTTTTTTTTGTAGCTGCAAGTCAAAATGTCAATAACCGCGTTAATTCGTCTTTGTGGCTGTGCGCCACAGAATAGATTGTCGTATTAGGTTTTTTGTAGCTGGGAGCAATAGATTTGATAGCCGTATGAAATGTTCTCTGTAACTGCGAGGCAAAGAGTCAATAACCGCGTTAATTCGTCTTTTGTGGCTGTGCGCCACAGAATATATAGTCGTATTAGGTTTTTGTAGCTGGGAGCAACAGACTTGATAGCCGTATGAACTTTTCTCGGTAGCTGCAAGCCAACAAGTCGATAACCGCGATAATTTGTATTTTGTGGCTGTGCGCCACAGAATAGATTGTCGTATTAGGTTTTTTGTAGCTGGGACCAACAGATTTGATAGCCGTATGAACTTTTTTCTGTAGCTACAAGGCAAAGAGGTAATAACCGCGTTAATTTGTCTTTTGTGGCTGTGCGCCACAGAATAGATTGTCGTATCAGGTTTTTGTAGCTGGGAGCAACAGACTTGATAGCCGTATGAACTTTTCTCTGTAGCTGCAAGCCAACAAGTCGATAACCGCGATATTTCGTGTTTTGTGGCTGTGCGCCACAGAATAGATTGTCGTATTATGTTTCTGTAGTTGGAAGCAACAGACTTGATAGCCGTAATGATTTGTTTTGTAGCTGCAAGTCAAAATGTCAATAACCGCGTTAATTCGTCTTTGTGGCTGTGCGCCACAGAATAGATTGTCGTATCAGGTTTTTTGTAGCTGGGAGCAACAGATTTGATAGCCGTATGAAATGTTATCTGTAACTGCGAGGCAAAGAGTCAATAACCGCGTTAATTCGTCTTTTGTGGCTGTGCGCCACAGAATATATAGTCGTATTAGGTTTTTGTAGCTGGGAGCAACAGACTTGATAGCCGTATGAACTTTTCTCTGTAGCTGCAAGGCAAAGAGTCGATAACCGCGTTAATTCGTATTTTGTGGCTGTGCGCCACAGAATAGATAGTCGTATTAGGTTTTTTTTTTAGCTGGGAGCAACATACTTGATAGCCGTATAACCTTTTTCCTGTAGCTGCACGGCAAAGAGTCAATAACCGCGTTAATTTGTCTTTTGTGGCTGTGCGCCACAGAATATAAAGTCGTATTAGGTTTTCGTAGCTGGGAGCAACAGACTTGATAGCCGTATGAATTTTTTTCTGTAGCTGCAAGGCAAAGAGGTAATAACCGCGTTAATTTGTCTTTTGTGGCTGTGCGCCACAGAATAGATTGTCGTATCAGGTTTTTTGTAGCTGGGAGCAACAGACTTGATAGCCGTATGAACTTTTCTCTGTAGCTGCAAGACAACAAGTCGATAACCGCGATAATTCGTATTTTGTGGCTGTGCGCCACAGAATAGATTGTCGTATTAGGTTTTTGTAGCTGGGAGCAACAGATTTGATAGCCGTGTGAACTGTTCTCTGTAGCTGCAAGGCAAAGAGTCGATAACCGCGTTAATTCGTATTTTGTGGCTGTGCGCCACAGAATAGATTGTCGTATTAGGTTTTTGTAGCTGGGAGCAACAGATTTGATAGCCGTATGAACTTTTTTTTCTGTAGCGGCAAGGCAAAGAGGTAATAACCGCGTTAATTTGTCTTTTGTGGCTGTGCGCCACAGAATAGATTGTCGTATCAGGTTTTTGTAGCTGGGAGCAACAGACTTGATAGCCGTATGAACTTTTCTCTGTAGCTGCAAGCCAACAAGTCGATAACCGCGATATTTCGTGTTTTGTGGCTGTGCGCCACAGAATAGATTGTCGTATTATGTTTCTGTAGTTGGAAGCAACAGACTTGATAGCCGTATGATTTTTTTTGTAGCTGCAAGTCAAAATGTCAATAACCGCGTTAATTCGTCTTTGTGGCTGTGCGCCACAGAATAGATTTGTCGTATTAGGTTTTTGTAGCTGGGAGCAACAGATTTGATAGCCGTATAAAATGTTATCTGTAACTGCGAGGCGAAGAGTCAATAACCGCGTTAATTCGTCTTTTGTGGCTGTGCGCCACAGAATATATAGTCGTATTAGGTTTTTGTAGCTGGGAGCAACAGACTTGATAGCCGTATGAACTGTTTCTCTGTAGCTGCAAGGCAAAGAGTCGATAACCGCGTTAATTCGTATTTTGTGGCTGTGCGCCACAGAATAGATAGTCGTATTAGGTTTTTTTAGCTGGGAGCAACATACTTAATAGCCGTATAACCTTTTTCCTGTAGCTGCACGGCAAAGAGTCAATAACCGCGTTAATTTGTATTTTGTGGGTGTGCGCCACAGAATATAAAATCGTATTAGGTTTTCGTAGCTGGGAGCAACAGACTTGATAGCCGTATGATTTTTTTTCTGTAGCTGCAAGGCAAAGAGGTAATAACCGCGTTAATTTGTCTGTTGTGGCTGTGCGCCACAGAATAGATTGTCGTATCAGGTTTTTGTAGCTGGGAGCAACAGACTTGATAGCCGTATGAACTTTTTTCTGTAGCTGCAAGGCAAAGAGTCGATAACCGCGTTATATCGTATTTTGTGGCTGTGTGCCACAGAATAGATAGTTGTATTGGGTTTTTCTAGCTGGGAGCAACATACTTGATAGCCATATAAACTTTTTTCTGTAGCTGCAAGCCAAAGAGTCGATAACCGCGTAAATTCGTATTTTGTGGCTGTGCGCCACATAATAGATTGTCGTATTAGGTTTTTGTAGCTGGGAGCAACAGATTTGATAGCCGTATGACATGTTCTCTGTAACTGCAAGGCAAAGAGGTAATAACCGCGTTAATTTGTCTTTTGTGGCTGTGCGCCACAGAATATAAAGTCGTATTAGGTTTTTGTAGCCATGAGCAACAGACTTGATAGCCGTATGAATTTTTTTCTGTAGCTGCAAGGCAAAGAGTCGATAACCGCGTTAATTCGTATTTTGTGGCTGTGCGCCACAGAATAGATTGTCGTATTAGGTTTTTGTAGCTGGGAGCAACAGATTTGATAGCCGTATGAACTTTTTTCTGTAGCTGCAAGGCAAAGAGGTAATAACCGCGTTAATTTGTCTTTTGTGGCTGTGCGCCACAGAATAGATTGTCGTATCAGGTTTTTGTAGCTGGGAGCAACAGACTTGATAGCCGTATGAACTTTTCTCTGTAGCTGCAAGCCAACAAGTCGATAACCGCGATATTTCGTGTTTTGTGGCTGTGCGCCACAGAATAGATTGTCGTATTATGTTTCTGTAGTTGGAAGCAACAGACTTGATAGCCGTATGATTTTTTTTTTGTAGCTGCAAGTCAAAATGTCAATAACCGCGTTAATTCGTCTTTGTGGCTGTGCGCCACAGAATAGATTGTCGTATTAGGTTTTTGTAGCTGGGAGCAACAGATTTGATAGCCGTATGAAATGTTATCTGTAACTGCGAGGCAAAGAGTCAATAACCGCGTTAATTCGTCTTTTGTGGCTGTGCGCCACAGAATATATAGTCGTATTAGGTTTTTGTAGCTGGGAGCAACAGACTTGATAGCCGTATGAACTGTTCTCTGTAGCTGCAAGGCAAAGAGTCGATAACCGCGTTAATTCGTATTTTGTGGCTGTGCGCCACAGAATAGATAGTCGTATTAGGTTTTTTTAGCTGGGAGCAACATACTTAATAGCCGTATAACCTTTTTCCTGTAGCTGCACGGCAAAGAGTCAATAACCGCGTTAATTTGTCTTTTGTGGGTGTGCGCCACAGAATATAAAATCGTATTAGGTTTTCGTAGCTGGGAGCAACAGACTTGATAGCCGTATGATTTTTTTTTCTGTAGCTGCAAGGCAAAGAGGTAATAACCGCGTTAATTTGTCTGTTGTGGCTGTGTGCCACAGAATAGATAGTTGTATTGGGTTTTCTAGCTGGGAGCAACATACTTGATAGCCATATAAACTTTTTTCTGTAGCTGCAAGCCAAAGAGTCGATAACCGCGTAAATTTCGTATTTGGTGGCTGTGCGCCACAGAATAGATTGTCGTATTAGGTTTTTGTAGCTGGGAGCAACAGATTTGATAGCCGTATGAAATGTTCTCTGTAACTGCAAGGCAAAGAGGTAATAACCGCGTTAATTTGTCTTTTGTGGCTGTGCGCCACAGAATATAAAGTCGTATTAGGTTTTTGTAGCCATGAGCAACAGACTTGATAGCCGTATAAACTTTTTTTCTGTAGCTGCACGGCAAAGAGTCAATAACCGCGTGAAATCTTTTGTGGCTGTGCGCCACAGAATATAAAGTCGTATTAGGTTTTTGTAGCTGGGAGCAACAGACTTGATAGCCGTATAAACTTTTTTCTGTAGCTGCAAAGCAAACAGTCGATAACCGCGTTAATTCGTATTTTGTGGCTGTGCGCCACAGAATAGATAGTCGTATTAGGTTTTTGTAGCTGGAAGCAACAGATTTGATAGCCGTATGAAATGTTCTCTGTAACTGCGAGGCAAAGAGTCAATAACCGCGTTAATTTGTCTTTTGTGGGTGTGCGCCACAGAATATAAAATCGTATTAGGTTTTCGTAGCTGGGAGCAACAGACTTGATAGCCGTATGAATTTTTTTCTGTAGCTGCAAGGCAAAGAGGTAATAACCGCGTAAAATCTTTTGTGGCTGTGCGCCACAGAATATAAAGTCGTATTAGGTTTTTGTAGCTGGGAGCAACAAACTTGATAGCCGTATAAACTTTTTTCTGTAGCTGCAAAGCAAACAGTCGATAACCGCGTTAATTCGTATTTTGTGGCTGTGCGCCACAGAATAGATAGTCGTATTAGGTTTTTGTAGCTGGGAGCAACAGATTTGATAGCCGTATGAAATGTTCTCTGTAACTGCGAGGCAAAGAGTCAATAACCGCGTTAATTCGTCTTTTGTGGCTGTGCGCCACAGAATAGATTGTCGTATTATGTTTCTGTAGTTGGAAGCAACAGACTTGATAGCCGTATGATTTTTTTTTGTAGCTGCAAGTCAAAATGTCAATAACCGCGTTAATTCGTCTTTGTGGCTGTGCGCCACAGAATAGATTGTCGTATTAGGTTTTTGTAGCTGGGAGCAACAGATTTGATAGCCGTATGAAATGTTCTCTGTAACTGCGAGGCAAAGAGTCAATAACCGCGTTAATTCGTCTTTTGTGGCTGTGCGCCACAGAATATATAGTCGTATTAGGTTTTTTTAGCTGGGAGCAACATACTTGATAGCCGTATAACCTTTTTCCTGTAGCTGCAAAACAAACAGTCGATAACCGCGTTAATTCGTATTTTGTGGCTGTGCGCCACAGAATAGATAGTCGTATTAGGTTTTTGTAGCTGGGAGCAACATACTTGATAGCCGTATAAACTTTTTTCTGTAGCTGCGCGGCAAAGAGTCAATAACCGCGTTAATTTGTCTTTTGTGGCTGTGCGCCACAGAATATAAAGTCGTATTAGGTTTTTGTAGCTGGGAGCAACAGACTTGATAGCCGTATGAACTTTTTTCTGTAGCTGCAAGGCAAAGAGGTAATAACCGCGTTAATTTGTCTTTTGTGGCTGTGCGCCACAGAATATAAAGTCGTATTAGGTTTTTGTAGCCATGAGCAACAGACTTGATAGCCGTATAAACTTTTTTCTGTAGCTGCAAGGCAAAGAGTCGATAACCGCGTTAATTCGTATTTTGTGGCTGTGTGCCACAGAATAGATAGTTGTATTGGGTTTTTCTAGCTGGGAGCAACATACTTGATAGCCGTATAAACTTTTTTCTGTAGCTGCAAGGCAAAGAGTCAATAACCGCGTTAATTTGTCTTTTGTGGCTGTGCGCCACAGAATAGATTGTCGTATTATGTTTCTGTAGTTGGAAGCAACAGACTTGATAGCCGTATGATTTTTTTTTGTAGCTGCAAGTCAAAATGTCAATAACCGCGTTAATTCGTCTTTGTGGCTGTGCGCCACAGAATAGATTGTCGTATTAGGTTTTTGTAGCTGGGAGCAACAGATTTGATAGCCGTATGAAATGTTCTCTGTAACTGCGAGGCAAAGAGTCAATAACCGCGTTAATTCGTCTTTTGTGGCTGTGCGCCACAAAATATATAGTCGTATTAGGTTTTTTTAGCTGGGAGCAACATACTTGATAGCCGTATAACAGTTTTCCTGTAGCTGCAAAACAAACAGTCGATAACCGCGTTAATTCGTATTTTGTGGCTGTGCGCCACAGAATAGATAGTCGTATTAGGTTTTTGTAGCTGGGAGCAACATACTTGATAGCCGTATAAACTTTTTTCTGTAGCTGCGCGGCAAAGAGTCAATAACCGCGTTAATTTGTCTTTTGTGGCTGTGCGCCACAGAATATAAAGTCGTATTAGGTTTTTGTAGCTGGGAGCAACAGACTTGATAGCCGTATGAACTTTTTTCTGTAGCTGCAAGGCAAAGAGGTAATAACCGCGTTAATTTGTCTTTTGTGGCTGTGCGCCACAGAATATAAAGTCGTATTAGGTTTTTGTAGCCATGAGCAACAGACTTGATAGCCGTATAAACTTTTTTCTGTAGCTGCAAGGCAAAGAGTCGATAACCGCGTTAATTCGTATTTTGTGGCTGTGTGCCACAGAATAGATAGTTGTATTGGGTTTTTCTAGCTGGGAGCAACATACTTGATAGCCGTATAAACTTTTTTCTGTAGCTGCAAGGCAAAGAGTCAATAACCGCGTTAATTTGTTATTTGTGGCTGTGCGCCACAGAATATAAAGTCGTATTAGGTTTTTGTAGCCATGAGCAACAGACCTGATAGCCGTATGAACTGTTCTCTGTAGCTGCAAGGCAAAGAGTCGATAACTGCGTTAATTCGTATTTTGTGGCTGTGCGCCACAGAATAGATTGTCGTATTAGGTTTTTGTAGCTGGGAGCAACATATTTGATAGCCGTATGAACTGTTCTCTGTAGCTGCAAGGCAAAGAGTCGATAACCGCGTTAATTTGAATTTTGTGGCTGTGCGCCACAGAATAGATTGTCGTATCAGGTTTTTGTAGCTGGGAACAACATACTTGATAGCCGTATCAACTTTTTTCTGTAGCTGCAAAGCAAACGCTGCAAGCCAACAAGTCGATAACCGCGATAATTCGTATTTTGTGGCTGTGCGCCACAGAATAGTATTAGGTTTTTGTAGCTGGGAGCAACATACTTGATAGCCGTATAACCTTTTTCCTGTAGCTGCACGGCAAAGAGTCAATAACCGCGTTAATTTGTCTTTTGTGGCTGTGCGCCACAGAATATAAAGTCGAATTAGGTTTTCGTAGCTGGGAGCAACAGACTTGATAGCCGTATGAACTTTTTTCTGTAGCTGCAAGGCAAAGAGGTAATAACCGCGTTAATTTGTCTTTTGTGGCTGTGCGCCACAGAATATAAAGTCGTATTAGGTTTTTGTAGCTGGGAGCAACAGACTTGATAGCCGTATAAACTTTTTTCTGTAGCTGCAAGGCAAAGAGGTAATAACCGCGTTAATTTGTCTTTTGTGGCTGTGCGCCACAGAATATAAAGTCGTATTAGGTTTTTGTAGCCATGAGCAACAGACTTGATAGCCGTATAAACTTTTTTCTGTAGCTGCAAGGCAAAGAGGTAATAACCGCGTTAATTTGTCTTTTGTGGCTGTGCGCCACAGAATAGATTGTCGTATCAGGTTTTTGTAGCTGGGAGCAACAGACTTGATAGCCGTATGAACTTTTCTCTGTAGCTGCAAGCCAACAAGTCGATAACCGCGATAATTCGTATTTTGTGGCTGCGCGCCACAGAATAGATTGTCGTATTAGGTTTTTGTAGCTGGGAGCAACAGATTTGATAGCCGTATGGACTGTTCTCTGTAGCTGCAAGGCAAAGAGTCGATAACCGCGTTAATTCGTATTTTGTGGCTGTGCGCCACAGAATAGTATTAGGTTTTTGTAGCTGGGAGCAACATACTTGATAGCCGTATAACCTTTTTCCTGTAGCTGCACGGCAAAGAGTCAATAACCGCGTTAATTTGTCTTTTGTGGCTGTGCGCCACAGAATATAAAGTCGAATTAGGTTTCGTAGCTGGGAGCAACAGACTTGATAGCCGTATGAACTTTTTTCTGTAGCTGCAAGGCAAAGAGGTAATAACCGCGTTAATTTGTCTTTTGTGGCTGTGCGCCACAGAATAGATTGTCGTATCAGGTTTTTGTAGCTGGGAGCAACAGACTTGATAGCCGTATGAACTTTTCTCTGTAGCTGCAAGCCAACAAGTCGATAACCGCGTAAATTCGTATTTTGTGGCTGTGCGCCACAGAATAGATTGTCGTATTAGGTTTTTGTAGCTGGGAGCAACAGACTTGATAGCCGTATAAACTTTTTTCTGTAGCTGCAAGGCAAAGAGGTAATAACCGCGTTAATTGGTCTTTTGTGGCTGTGCGCCACAGAATATAAAGTCGTATTAGGTTTTTGTAGCTGGGAGCAACAGACTTGATAGCCGTATGAACTTTTTTCTGTAGCTGCAAGCCAACAAGTCGATAACCGCGATAATTCGTATTTTGTGGCTGTGCGCCACAGAATAGTATTAGGTTTTTGTAGCTGGGAGCAACATACTTGATAGCCGTATAACCTTTTTCCTGTAGCTGCACGGCAAAGAGTCAATAACCGCGTTAATTTGTCTTTTGTGGCTGTGCGCCACAGAATATAAAGTCGAATTAGGTTTTCGTAGCTGGGAGCAACAGACTTGATAGCCGTATGAACTTTTTTCTGTAGCTGCAAGGCAAAGAGGTAATAACCGCGTTAATTTGTCTTTTGTGGCTGTGCGCCACAGAATATAAAGTCGTATTAGGTTTTTGTAGCTGGGAGCAACAGACTTGATAGCCGTATAAACTTTTTTCTGTAGCTGCAAGGCAAAGAGGTAATAACCGCGTTAATTTGTCTTTTGTGGCTGTGCGCCACAGAATATAAAGTCGTATTAGGTTTTTGTAGCCATGAGCAACAGACTTGATAGCCGTATAAACTTTTTTCTGTAGCTGCAAGGCAAAGAGGTAATAACCGCGTTAATTTGTCTTTTGTGGCTGTGCGCCACAGAATAGATTGTCGTATCAGGTTTTTGTAGCTGGGAGCAACAGACTTGATAGCCGTATGAACTTTTCTCTGTAGCTGCAAGCCAACAAGTCGATAACCGCGATAATTCGTATTTTGTGGCTGCGCGCCACAGAATAGATTGTCGTATTAGGTTTTTGTAGCTGGGAGCAACAGATTTGATAGCCGTATGGACTGTTCTCTGTAGCTGCAAGGCAAAGAGTCGATAACCGCGTTAATTCGTATTTTGTGGCTGTGCGCCACAGAATAGTATTAGGTTTTTGTAGCTGGGAGCAACATACTTGATAGCCGTATAACCGTTTTCCTGTAGCTGCACGGCAAAGAGTCAATAACCGCGTTAATTTGTCTTTTGTGGCTGTGCGCCACAGAATATAAAGTCGAATTAGGTTTTCGTAGCTGGGAGCAACAGACTTGATAGCCGTATGAACTTTTTTCTGTAGCTGCAAGGCAAAGAGGTAATAACCGCGTTAATTTGTCTTTTGTGGCTGTGCGCCACAGAATAGATTGTCGTATCAGGTTTTTGTAGCTGGGAGCAACAGACTTGATAGCCGTATGAACTTTTCTCTGTAGCTGCAAGCCAACAAGTCGATAACCGCGTAAATTCGTATTTTGTGGCTGTGCGCCACAGAATAGATTGTCGTATTAGGTTTTTGTAGCTGGGAGCAACAGACTTGATAGCCGTATAAACTTTTTTCTGTAGCTGCAAGGCAAAGAGGTAATAACCGCGTTAATTGGTCTTTTGTGGCTGTGCGCCACAGAATATAAAGTCGTATTAGGTTTTTGTAGCTGGGAGCAACAGATTTGATAGCCGTATGAAATGTTCTCTGTAACTGCAAGGCAAAGAGTCAATAACCGCGTTAATTTGTATTTTGTGGCTGTGCGCCACAGAATATAAAGTCGTATTATGTTTTTGTAGTTGGAAGCAACAGACTTGATAGCCGTATGATTTTTTTTTGTAGCTGCAAGTCAAAATGTCAATAACCGCGTTAATTCGTCTTTGTGGCTGTGCGCCTCAGAATAGATTGTCGTATTAGGTTTTTGTAGCTGGGAGCAACAGATTTGATAGCCGTATGAAATGTTCTCTGTAACTGCGAGGCAAAAAGTCAATAACCGCGTTAATTCGTCTTTTGTGGCTGTGCGCCACAGAATATATAGTCGTATTAGGTTTTTGTAGCTGGGAGCAACAAACTTGATAGCCGTATGAACTTTTCTCTGTAGCTGCAAGCCAACAAGTCGATAACCGCGATAATTTGTATCTTGTGGCTGTGCGCCACAGAATAGATTGTCGTATTAGGTTTTTGTAGCTGGGAGCAACAGATTTGATAGCCGTATGAACTGTTCTCTGTAGCTGCAAGGCAAAGAGTCGATAACCGCGTCAATTCGTATTTTGTGGCTGTGCGCCACAGAATAGATAGTCGTATTAGGTTTTTGTAGCTGGGAGCAACATACTTGGTAGCCGTATAACCTTTTTCCTGTAGCTGCACGGCAAAGAGTCAATAACCGCGTTAATTTGTCTTTTGTGGCTGTGCGCCACAGAATAGATTGTCGTATTAGGTTTTTGTAGCTGGGAGCAACAGATTTGATAGCCGTATGAAATATTCTCTGTAACTGCGAGGCAAAGAGTCAATAACCGCGTTAATTCGTCTTTTGTGGCTGTGCGCCACAGAATATATAGTCGTATTAGGTTTTTGTAGCTGGGAGCAACAGACTTGATAGCCGTATGAACTGTTCTCTGTAGCTGCAAGGCAAAGAGTCGATAACCGCGTTAATTTGTCTTTTGTGGCTGTGCGCCACAGAATAGATTGTCGTATCAGGTTTTTGTAGCTGGGAGCAACAGACTTGATAGCCGTATGAACTTTTCTCTGTAGCTGCAAGCCAACAAGTCGATAACCGCGTAAATTCGTATTTTGTGGCTGTGCGCCACAGAATAGATTGTCGTATTAGGTTTTTGTAGCTGGGAGCAACAGACTTGATAGCCGTATAAACTTTTTTCTGTAGCTGCAAGGCAAAGAGTCGATAACCGCGTTATATCGTATTTTGTGGCTGTGTGCCACAGAATAGATAGTTGTATTGGGTTTTTCTAGCTGGGAACAACATACTTGATAGCCATATAAACTTTTTTCTGTAGCTGCACGGCAAAGAGTCAATAACCGCGTTAATTTGTCTTTTGTGGCTGTGCGCCACAGAATATAAAGTCGTATTAGGTTTTTGTAGCTGGGAGCAACAGACTTGATAGCCGTATAAACTTTTTTTCTGTAGCTGCACGGCAAAGAGTCAATAACCGCGTTAATTTGTCTTTTGTGGCTGTGCGCCACAGAATAGATTGTCGTATCAGGTTTTTGTAGCTGGGAGCAACAGACTTGATAGCCGTATGAACTTTTTTCTGTAGCTGCAAGGCAAAGAGGTAATAACCGCGTTAATTTGTCTTTTGTGGCTGTGCTCCACAGGATATAAAGTCGTATTAGGTTTTTGTAGCCATGAGCAACAGACTTGATAGCCGTATAAACTTTTTTCTGTAGCTGCAAGGCAAAGAGTCGATAACCGCGTTGTATCGTATTTTGTGGCTGTGTGCCACAGAATAGATAGTTGTATTGGGTTTTTCTAGCTGGGAGCAACATACTTGATAGCCATATGAACTTTTTTCTGTAGCTGCACGGCAAAGAGTCAATAACCGCGTTAATTTGTCTTTTGTGGCTGTGCGCCACAGAATATAAAGTCGTATTAGGTTTTTGTAGCTGGGAGCAACATACTTGATAGCCGTATAAACTTTTTTTCTGTAGCTGCAAGGCAAAGAGGTAATAACCGCGTTAATTTGTCTTTTGTGGCTGTGCGCCACAGAATATAAAGTCGTATTAGGTTTTTGTAGCCGAGAGCAACAGATTTGATAGCCGTATGAAATGTTCTCTGTAACTGCAAAGCAAAGAGTCAATAACCGCGTTAATTTGTATTTTGTGGCTGTGCGCCACAGAATATAAAGTCGTATTATGTTTTTGTAGTTGGAAGCAACAGACTTGATAGCCGTATGATTTTTTTTTGTAGCTGCAAGTCAAAATGTCAATAACCGCGTTAATTCGTCTTTGTGGATGTGCGCCACAGAATAGATTGTCGTATCAGGTTTTTGTAGCTGGGAGCAACAGACTTGATAGCCGTATGAACTTTTTTCTGTAGCTGCACGGCAAAGAGGTAATAACCGCGATAATTTGTCTTTTGTGGCTGTGCGCCACAGGATATAAAGTCGTATTAGGTTTTTGTAGCCATGAGCAACAGACTTGATAGCCGTATAAACTTTTTTCTGTAGCTGCAAGGCAAAGAGTCGATAACCGCGTTATATCGTATTTTGTGGCTGTGTGCCACAGAATAGATAGTTGTATTGGGTTTTTCTAGCTGGGAACAACATACTTGATAGCCATATAAACTTTTTTCTGTAGCTGCACGGCAAAGAGTCAATAACCGCGTTAATTTGTCTTTTGTGGCTGTGCGCCACAGAATATAAAGTCGTATTAGGTTTTTTGTAGCTGGGAGCAACAGACTTGATAGCCGTATAAACTTTTTTTCTGTAGCTGCAAGGCAAAGAGGTAATAACCGCGTTAATTTGTATTTTGTGGCTGTGCGCCACAGAATATAAAGTCGTATTAGGTTTTTGTAGCTGGGAGCAACAGATTTGATAGCCGTATGAAATGTTCTCTGTAACTGCAAGGCAAAGAGTCAATAACCGCGTTAATTTGTATTTTGTGGCTGTGCGCCACAGAATATAAAGTCGTATTATGTTTTTGTAGTTGGAAGCAACAGACTTGATAGCCGTATGATTTGTTTTTGTGGCTGCAAGTCAACATGTCAATAACCGCGTTAATTCGTCTTTGTGGCTGTGCGCCACAGAATAGATTGTCGTATTAGGTTTTTGTAGCTGGGAGCAACAGATTTGATAGCCGTATGAAATGTTCTCTGTAACTGCGAGGCAAAGAGTCAATAACCGCGTTAATTCGTCTTTTGTGGCTGTGCGCCACAGAATATATAGTTGTATTATGTTTTTGTAGCTGGGAGCAACAGACTTGATAGCCGTATGAACTTTTCTCGGTAGCTGCAAGCCAACAAGTCGATAACCGCGATAATTTGTATTTTGTGGCTGTGCGCCACAGAATAGATTGTCGTATTAGGTTTTTGTAGCTGGGAGCAACAGATTTGATAGCCGTATGAACTTTTTTCTGTAGCTGCAAGGCAAAGAGGTAATAACCGCGTTAATTTGTCTTTTGTGGCTGTGCGCCACAGAATAGATTGTCGTATCAGGTTTTTGTAGCTGGGAGCAACAGACTTGATAGCCGTATGAACTTTTTTCTGTAGCTGCAAAGCAAAGAGGTAATAACCGCGTTAATTTGTCTTTTGTGGCTGTGCGCCACAGGATATAAAGTCGTATTAGGTTTTTGTAGCCATGAGCAACAGACTTGATAGCCGTATAAACTTTTTTCTGTAGCTGCAAGGCAAAGAGTCGATAACCGCGTTATATCGTATTTTGTGGCTGTGTGCCACAGAATAGATAGTTGTATTGGGTTTTTCTAGCTGGGAACAACATACTTGATAGCCATATAAACTTTTTTCTGTAGCTGCACGGCAAAAAGTCAATAACCGCGTTAATTTGTCTTTTGTGGCTGTGCGCCACAGAATATAAAGTCGTATTAGGTTTTTGTAGCTGGGAGCAACAGAATTGATAGCCGTATAAACTTTTTTTCTGTAGCTGCAAGGCAAAGAGGTAATAACCGCGTTAATTTGTCTTTTGTGGCTGTGCGCCACAGAATATAAAGTCGTATTAGGTTTTTGTAGCTGGGAGCAACAGACTTGATAGCCGTATGAACTTTTTTCTGTAGCTGCAAGGCAAAGAGTCGATAACCGCGTTATATCGTATTTTGTGGCTGTGTGCCACAGAATAGATAGTTGTATTGGGTTTTTCTAGCTGGGAGCAACATACTTGATAGCCATATAAACTTTTTTCTGTAGCTGCACGGCAAAGAGTCAATAACCGCGTTAATTTGTCTTTTGTGGCTGTGCGCCACAGAATAGATTGTCGTATCAGGTTTTTGTAGCTGGGAGCAACAGACTTGATAGCCGTATGAACTTTTTTCTGTAGCTGCAAGGCAAAGAGGTAATAACCGCGTTAATTTGTCTTTTGTGGCTGTGCTCCACAGGATATAAAGTCGTATTAGGTTTTTGTAGCCATGAGCAACAGACTTGATAGCCGTATAAAATGTTCTCTGTAACTGCAAGGCAAAGAGTCAATAACCGCGTTAATTTGTATTTTGTGGCTGTGCGCCACAGAATATAAAGTCGTATCATGTTTTTGTAGTTGGAAGCAACAGACTTGATAGCCGTATGATTTTTTTTTTGTAGCTGCAAGTCAAAATGTCAATAACCGCGTTAATTCGTCTTTGTGGCTGTGCGCCACAGAATAGATTGTCGTATCAGGTTTTTGTAGCTGGGAGCAACAGACTTGATAGCCGTATGAACTTTTTTCTGTAGCTGCAAGGCAAAGAGGTAATAACCGCGTTAATTTGTCTTTTGTGGCTGTGCGCCATAGGATATAAAGTCGTATTAGGTTTTTGTAGCTGGGAGCAACAGACTTGATAGCCGTATAAACTTTTTTTCTGTAGCTACAAGGCAAAGAGGTAATAACCGCGTTAATTTGTCTTTTGTGGCTGTGCGCCACAGAATATAAAGTCGTATTAGGTTTTTGTAGCTGGGAGCAACAGATTTGATAGCCGTATGAAATGTTCTCTGTAACTGCAAGGCAAAGAGTCAATAACCGCGTTAATTTGTATTTTGTGGCTGTGCGCCACAGAATATAAAGTCGTATCATGTTTTTGTAGTTGGAAGCAACAGACTTGATAGCCGTATGATTTTTTTTTTGTAGCTGCAAGTCAAAATGTCAATAACCGCGTTAATTCGTCTTTGTGGCTGTGCGCCACAGAATAGATTGTCGTATCAGGTTTTTGTAGCTGGGAGCAACAGACTTGATAGCCGTATGAACTTTTTTCTGTAGCTGCAAGGCAAAGAGGTAATAACCGCGTTAATTTGTCTTTTGTGGCTGTGCGCCATAGGATATAAAGTCGTATTAGGTTTTTGTAGCCATGAGCAACAGACTTGATAGCCGTATAAACTTTTTTTTGTAGCTGCAAGGCAAAGAGTCGATAACCGCGTTATATCGTATTTTGTGGCTGTGTGCCACAGAATAGATAGTTGTATTGGGTTTTTCTAGCTGGGAGCAACATACTTGATAGCCATATAAACTTTTTTCTGTAGCTGCACGGCAAAGAGTCAATAACCGCGTTAATTTGTCTTTTGTGGCTGTGCGCCACAGAATATAAAGTCGTATTAGGTTTTTGTAGCTGGGAGCAACAGACTTGATAGCCGTATAAACTTTTTTTCTGTAGCTGCAAGGCAAAGAGATAATAACCGCGTTAATTTGTCTTTTGTGGCTGTGCGCCACAGAATATAAAGTCGTATTAGGTTTTTGTAGCTGGGAGCAACAGATTTGATAGCCGTATGAAATGTTCTCTGTAACTGCGAGGCAAAGAGTCAATAACCGCGTTAATTCGTCTTTTGTGGCTGTGCGCCACAGAATATATAGTCGTATTAGGGTTTTGTAGCTGGGAGCAACAGACTTGATAGCCGTATGAACTTTTCTCTGTAGCTGCAAGCCAACAAGTCGATAACCGCGATAATTTGTATTTTGTGGCTGTGCGCCACAGAATAAATTGTCGTATTAGGTTTTTGTAGCTGGGAGCAACAGATTTGATAGCCGTATGGACTGTTCTCTGTAGCTGCAAGGCAAAGAGTCGATAACCGCGTTAATTTGTCTTTTGTGGCTGTGCGCCACAGAATATAAAGTCGTATTAGGTTTTTGTAGCTGGGAGCAACAGACTTGATAGCCGTATGAACTTTTTTCTGTAGCTGCAAGGCAAAGAGTCGATAACCGCGTTATATCGTATTTTGTGGCTGTGTGCCACAGAATAGATAGTTGTATTGGGTTTTTCTAGCTGGGAGCAACATACTTGATAGCCATATAAACTTTTTTCTGTAGCTGCACGGCAAAGAGTCAATAACCGCGTTAATTTGTCTTTTGTGGCTGTGCGCCACAGAATAGATTGTCGTATCAGGTTTTTGTAGCTGGGAGCAACAGACTTGATAGCCGTATGAACTTTTTTCTGTAGCTGCAAGGCAAAGAGGTAATAACCGCGTTAATTTGTCTTTTGTGGCTGTGCTCCACAGGATATAAAGTCGTATTAGGTTTTTGTAGCCATGAGCAACAGACTTGATAGCCGTATAAAATGTTCTCTGTAACTGCAAGGCAAAGAGTCAATAACCGCGTTAATTTGTATTTTGTGGCTGTGCGCCACAGAATATAAAGTCGTATCATGTTTTTGTAGTTGGAAGCAACAGACTTGATAGCCGTATGATTTTTTTTTTGTAGCTGCAAGTCAAAATGTCAATAACCGCGTTAATTCGTCTTTGTGGCTGTGCGCCACAGAATAGATTGTCGTATCAGGTTTTTGTAGCTGGGAGCAACAGACTTGATAGCCGTATGAACTTTTTTCTGTAGCTGCAAGGCAAAGAGGTAATAACCGCGTTAATTTGTCTTTTGTGGCTGTGCGCCATAGGATATAAAGTCGTATTAGGTTTTTGTAGCTGGGAGCAACAGACTTGATAGCCGTATAAACTTTTTTTCTGTAGCTACAAGGCAAAGAGGTAATAACCGCGTTAATTTGTCTTTTGTGGCTGTGCGCCACAGAATATAAAGTCGTATTAGGTTTTTGTAGCTGGGAGCAACAGATTTGATAGCCGTATGAAATGTTCTCTGTAACTGCAAGGCAAAGAGTCAATAACCGCGTTAATTTGTATTTTGTGGCTGTGCGCCACAGAATATAAAGTCGTATCATGTTTTTGTAGTTGGAAGCAACAGACTTGATAGCCGTATGATTTTTTTTTTGTAGCTGCAAGTCAAAATGTCAATAACCGCGTTAATTCGTCTTTGTGGCTGTGCGCCACAGAATAGATTGTCGTATCAGGTTTTTGTAGCTGGGAGCAACAGACTTGATAGCCGTATGAACTTTTTTCTGTAGCTGCAAGGCAAAGAGGTAATAACCGCGTTAATTTGTCTTTTGTGGCTGTGCGCCATAGGATATAAAGTCGTATTAGGTTTTTGTAGCCATGAGCAACAGACTTGATAGCCGTATAAACTTTTTTTTGTAGCTGCAAGGCAAAGAGTCGATAACCGCGTTATATCGTATTTTGTGGCTGTGTGCCACAGAATAGATAGTTGTATTGGGTTTTTCTAGCTGGGAGCAACATACTTGATAGCCATATAAACTTTTTTCTGTAGCTGCACGGCAAAGAGTCAATAACCGCGTTAATTTGTCTTTTGTGGCTGTGCGCCACAGAATATAAAGTCGTATTAGGTTTTTGTAGCTGGGAGCAACAGACTTGATAGCCGTATAAACTTTTTTTCTGTAGCTGCAAGGCAAAGAGATAATAACCGCGTTAATTTGTCTTTTGTGGCTGTGCGCCACAGAATATAAAGTCGTATTAGGTTTTTGTAGCTGGGAGCAACAGATTTGATAGCCGTATGAAATGTTCTCTGTAACTGCGAGGCAAAGAGTCAATAACCGCGTTAATTCGTCTTTTGTGGCTGTGCGCCACAGAATATATAGTCGTATTAGGGTTTTGTAGCTGGGAGCAACAGACTTGATAGCCGTATGAACTTTTCTCTGTAGCTGCAAGCCAACAAGTCGATAACCGCGATAATTTGTATTTTGTGGCTGTGCGCCACAGAATAAATTGTCGTATTAGGTTTTTGTAGCTGGGAGCAACAGATTTGATAGCCGTATGGACTGTTCTCTGTAGCTGCAAGGCAAAGAGTCGATAACCGCGTTAATTCGTATTTTGTGGCTGTGCGCCACAGAATAGTATTAGGTTTTTGTAGCTGGGAGCAACATACTTGATAGCCGTATAACCTTTTTCCTGTAGCTGCACGGCAAAGAGTCAATAACCGCGTTAATTTGTCTTTTGTGGCTGTGCGCCACAGAATATAAAGTCGAATTAGGTTTTCGTAGCTGGGAGCAACAGACTTGATAGCCGTATGAACTTTTTTCTGTAGCTGCAAGGCAAAGAGGTAATAACCGCGTTAATTTGTCTTTTGTGGCTGTGCGCCACAGAATAGATTGTCGTATCAGGTTTTTGTAGCTGGGAGCAACAGACTTGATAGCCGTATGAACTTTTCTCTGTGGCTGCAAGCCAACAAGTCGATAACCGCGTAAATTCGTATTTTGTGGCTGTGCGCCACAGAATAGATTGTCGTATTAGGTTTTTGTAGCTGGGAGCAACAGACTTGATAGCCGTATAAACTTTTTTCTGTAGCTGCAAGGCAAAGAGGTAATAACCGCGTTAATTTGTCTTTTGTGGCTGTGCGCCACAGAATATAAAGTCGTATTAGGTTTTTGTAGCTGGGAGCAACAGATTTGATAGCCGTATGAAATGTTCTCTGTAACTGCAAGGCAAAGAGTCAATAACCGCGTTAATTTGTATTTTGTGGCTGTGCGCCACAGAATATAAAGTCGTATCATGTTTTTGTAGTTGGAAGCAACAGACTTGATAGCCGTATGATTTTTTTTTTGTAGCTGCAAGTCAAAATGTCAATAACCGCGTTAATTCGTCTTTGTGGCTGTGCGCCACAGAATAGATTGTCGTATCAGGTTTTTGTAGCTGGGAGCAACAGACTTGATAGCCGTATGAACTTTTTTCTGTAGCTGCAAGGCAAAGAGGTAATAACCGCGTTAATTTGTCTTTTGTGGCTGTGCGCCATAGGATATAAAGTCGTATTAGGTTTTTGTAGCCATGAGCAACAGACTTGATAGCCGTATAAACTTTTTTTTGTAGCTGCAAGGCAAAGAGTCGATAACCGCGTTATATCGTATTTTGTGGCTGTGTGCCACAGAATAGATAGTTGTATTGGGTTTTTCTAGCTGGGAGCAACATACTTGATAGCCATATAAACTTTTTTCTGTAGCTGCACGGCAAAGAGTCAATAACCGCGTTAATTTGTCTTTTGTGGCTGTGCGCCACAGAATATAAAGTCGTATTAGGTTTTTGTAGCTGGGAGCAACAGACTTGATAGCCGTATAAACTTTTTTTCTGTAGCTGCAAGGCAAAGAGATAATAACCGCGTTAATTTGTCTTTTGTGGCTGTGCGCCACAGAATATAAAGTCGTATTAGGTTTTTGTAGCTGGGAGCAACAGATTTGATAGCCGTATGAAATGTTCTATGTAACTGCGAGGCAAAGAGTCAATAACCGCGTTAATTCGTCTTTTGTGGCTGTGCGCCACAGAATATATAGTCGTATTAGGGTTTTGTAGCTGGGAGCAACAGACTTGATAGCCGTATGAACTTTTCTCTGTAGCTGCAAGCCAACAAGTCGATAACCGCGATAATTTGTATTTTGTGGCTGTGCGCCACAGAATAAATTGTCGTATTAGGTTTTTGTAGCTGGGAGCAACAGATTTGATAGCCGTATGGACTGTTCTCTGTAGCTGCAAGGCAAAGAGTCGATAACCGCGTTAATTCGTATTTTGTGGCTGTGCGCCACAGAATAGTATTAGGTTTTTGTAGCTGGGAGCAACATACTTGATAGCCGTATAACCTTTTTCCTGTAGCTGCACGGCAAAGAGTCAATAACCGCGTTAATTTGTCTTTTGTGGCTGTGCGCCACAGAATATAAAGTCGAATTAGGTTTTCGTAGCTGGGAGCAACAGACTTGATAGCCGTATGAACTTTTTTCTGTAGCTGCAAGGCAAAGAGGTAATAACCGCGTTAATTTGTCTTTTGTGGCTGTGCGCCACAGAATAGATTGTCGTATCAGGTTTTTGTAGCTGGGAGCAACAGACTTGATAGCCGTATGAACTTTTCTCTGTGGCTGCAAGCCAACAAGTCGATAACCGCGTAAATTCGTATTTTGTGGCTGTGCGCCACAGAATAGATTGTCGTATTAGGTTTTTGTAGCTGGGAGCAACAGACTTGATAGCCGTATAAACTTTTTTTCTGTAGCTGCAAGGCAAAGAGGTAATAACCGCGTTAATTTGTCTTTTGTGGCTGTGCGCCACAGAATATAAAGTCGTATTAGGTTTTTGTAGCTGGGAGCAACAGATTTGATAGCCGTATGAAATGTTCTCTGTAACTGCAAGGCAAAGAGTCAATAACCGCGTTAATTTGTATTTTGTGGCTGTGCGCCACAGAATGTAAAGTCGTATTATGTTTTTGTAGTTGCAAGCAACAGACTTGATAGCCGTATGATTTTTTTTTTGTAGCTGCAAGTCAAAATGTCAATAACCGCGTTAATTCGTCTTTGTGGCTGTGCGCCTCAGAATAGATTGTCGTATTAGGTTTTTGTAGCTGGGAGCAACAGATTTGATAGCCGTATGAAATGTTCTCTGTAACTGCGAGGCAAAGAGTCAATAACCGCGTTAATTCGTCTTTTGTGGCTGTGCGCCACAGAATATATAGTCGTATTAGGTTTTTGTAGCTGGGAGCAACAAACTTGATAGCCGTATGAACTTTTCTCTGTAGCTGCAAGCCAACAAGTCGATAACCGCGATAATTTGTATTTTGTGTGCGCCACAGAATAGATTGTCGTATTAGGTTTTTGTAGCTGGGAGCAACAGATTTGATAGCCGTATGAACTGTTCTCTGTAGCTGCAAGGCAAAGAGTCGATAACCGCGTCAATTCGTATTTTGTGGCTGTGCGCCACAGAATATATAGTCGTATTAGGTTTTTGTAGCTGGGAGCAACATACTTGGTAGCCGTATAACCTTTTTTCTGTAGCTGCAAGGCAAAGAGGTAATAACCGCGTTAATTTGTCTTTTGTGGCTGTGCGCCACAGAATATAAAGTCGTATTAGGTTTTTGTAGCTGGGAGCAACAGACTTGATAGCCGTATGAACTTTTTTCTGTAGCTGCAAGGCAAAGAGTCGATAACCGCGTTATATCGTATTTTGTGGCTGTGTGCCACAGAATAGATAGTTGTATTGGGTTTTTCTAGCTGGGAGCAACATACTTGATAGCCATATAAACTTTTTTCTGTAGCTGCACGGCAAAGAGTCAATAACCGCGTTAATTTGTCTTTTGTGGCTGTGCGCCACAGAATAGATTGTCGTATCAGGTTTTTGTAGCTGGGAGCAACAGACTTGATAGCCGTATGAACTTTTTTCTGTAGCTGCAAGGCAAAGAGGTAATAACCGCGTTAATTTGTCTTTTGTGGCTGTGCTCCACAGGATATAAAGTCGTATTAGGTTTTTGTAGCCATGAGCAACAGACTTGATAGCCGTATAAACTTTTTTCTGTAGCTGCAAGGCAAAGAGTCGATAACCGCGTTGTATCGTATTTTGTGGCTGTGTGCCACAGAATAGATAGTTGTATTGGGTTTTTCTAGCTGGGAGCAACATCCTTGATAGCCATATAAACTTTTTTCTGTAGCTGCACGGCAAAGAGTCAATAACCGCGTTAATTTGTCTTTTGTGGCTGTGCGCCACAGAATATAAAGTCGTATTAGGTTTTTGTAGCTGGGAGCAACAGACTTGATAGCCGTATAAACTTTTTTCTGTAGCTGCAAGGCAAAGAGGTAATAACCGCGTTAATTTGTCTTTTGTGGCTGTGCGCCACAGAATATAAAGTCGTATTAGGTTTTTGTAGCTGGGAGCAACAGATTTGATAGCCGTATGAAATGTTCTCTGTAACTGCAAGGCAAAGAGTCAATAACCGCGTTAATTTGTATTTTGTGGCTGTGCGCCACAGAATATAAAGTCGTATCATGTTTTTGTAGTTGGAAGCAACAGACTTGATAGCCGTATGATTTTTTTTTTGTAGCTGCAAGTCAAAATGTCAATAACCGCGTTAATTCGTCTTTGTGGCTGTGCGCCACAGAATAGATTGTCGTATCAGGTTTTTGTAGCTGGGAGCAACAGACTTGATAGCCGTATGAACTTTTTTCTGTAGCTGCAAGGCAAAGAGGTAATAACCGCGTTAATTTGTCTTTTGTGGCTGTGCGCCACAGGATATAAAGTCGTATTAGGTTTTTGTAGCCATGAGCAACAGACTTGATAGCCGTATAAACTTTTTTTGTTAGCTGCAAGGCAAAGAGTCGATAACCGCGTTATATCGTATTTTGTGGCTGTGTGCCACAGAATAGATAGTTGTATTGGGTTTTTCTAGCTGGGAACAACATACTTGATAGCCATATAAACTTTTTTCTGTAGCTGCACGGCAAAGAGTCAATAACCGCGTTAATTTGTCTTTTGTGGCTGTGCGCCACAGAATATAAAGTCGTATTAGGTTTTTGTAGCTGGGAGCAACAGACTTGATAGCCGTATAAACTTTTTTTTCTGTAGCTGCAAGGCAAAGAGGTAATAACCGCGTTAATTTGTCTTTTGTGGCTGTGCGCCACAGAATATAAAGTCGTATTAGGTTTTTGTAGCTGGGAGCAACAGATTTGATAGCCGTATGAAATGTTCTCTGTAACTGCAAGGCAAAGAGTCAATAACCGCGTTAATTTGTATTTTGTGGCTGTGCGCCACAGAATATAAAGTCGTATTATGTTTTTGTAGTTGGAAGCAACAGACTTGATAGCCGTATGATTCGTTTTTGTGGCTGCAAGTCAAAATGTCAATAACCGCGTTAATTCGTCTTTGTGGCTGTGCGCCACAGAATAGATTGTCGTATTAGGTTTTTGTAGCTGGGAGCAACAGACTTGATAGCCGTATGAAATGTTCTCTGTAACTGCGAGGCAAAGAGTCAATAACCGCGTTAATTCGTCTTTTGTGGCTGTGCGCCACAGAATATATAGTCGTATTAGGTTTTTGTAGCTGGAAGCAACAGACTTGATAGCCGTATGAACTTTTCTCGGTAGCTGCAAGCCAACAAGTCGATAACCGCGATAATTTGTATTTTGTGGCTGTGCGCCACAGAATAGATTGTCGTATTAGGTTTTTGTAGCTGGGAGCAACAGATTTGATAGCCGTATGAACTTTTTTCTGTAGCTGCAAGGCAAAGAGGTAATAACCGCGTTAATTTGTCTTTTGTGGCTGTGCGCCACAGAATAGATTGTCGTATCAGGTTTTTGTAGCTGGGAGCAACAGACTTGATAGCCGTATGAACTTTTCTCTGTAGCTGCAAGCCAACAAGTCGATAACCGCGATATTTCGTGTTTTGTGGCTGTGCGCCACAGAATAGATTGTCGTATTATGTTTCTGTAGTTGGAAGCAACAGACTTGATAGCCGTATGATTTTTTTTGTAGCTGCAAGTCAAAATGTCAATAACCGCGTTAATTCGTCTTTGTGGCTGTGCGCCACAGAATAGATTGTCGTATCAGGTTTTTGTAGCTGGGAGCAACAGATTTAATAGCCGTATGAAATGTTATCTGTAACTGCGAGGCAAAGAGTCAATAACCGCGTTAATTCGTCTTTTGTGGCTGTGCGCCACAGAATATATAGTCGTATTAGGTTTTTGTAGCTGGGAGCAACAGACTTGATAGCCGTATGAACTGTTCTCTGTAGCTGCAAGGCAAAGAGTCAATAACGCGTTAATTCGTCTTTTGTGGCTGTGCGCCACAGAATATATAGTCGTCTTAGGTTTTTGTATCTGGGAGCAACAGACTTGATAGCCGTATGAACTTTTTTCTGTAGCTGCAAGGCAAAGAGTCAATAACCGCGTTAAGTCGTCTTTTGTGGCTGTGTGCCACAGAAAAGATAGTTGTATTGGGTTTTTCGAGTTGGGAGCAACATACTTGATAGCCGTATGAACTTTTTTTTGTAGCTGCAAGGCAAAGAGTCAATAACCGCGTTAATTTGTCTTTTGTGGCTGTGCGCCACAGAATATGGAGTCGTATTAGGTTTTTGTAGCTGGGAGCAACAGACTTGATAGCCGTATAAATTTTTCTCTGTAACTGCAAGCCAAATAGTCAATAACCGCGTTATTTCGTATGTTATGGCTGTGCGCCACAGAATAGATTGTCGTATTAGGTTTTTGTAGCTGGGAGCAACAGATTTGATAGCCGTATGAACTTTTCTCTGTAACTGCAAGCCAAAGAGTCGATAACCGCGTTAATTCGTATTTTGTGGCTGTGCGCCACATAATAGATAGTCGTATTAGGTTTTTGTATCTGGGAGCAACAGACTTGATAGCCGTATGAACTGTTCTCTGTAGTTGCAAGGCAAAGAGTCGACAACCGCGTTAATTCGTATTTTGTGGCTGTGCGCCACAGAATAGATTGTCGTATCAGGTTTTTGTAGCTGGGAGCAACATACTCGATAGCCGTATAAACTGTTTTCTGTAGCTGCACGGTAAAGAGTCAATAACCGCGTTAATTTGTCTTTTGTGGCTGTGCGCCACAGAATAGTAAGTCGTATTAGGTTTTTGTAGCTGGGAGCAACAGATTTGATAGCCGTATGAAATGTTCTCTGTAACTGCAAGGCAAAGAGTCAATAACCGCGTTAATTTGTATTTTGTGGCTGTGCGCCACAGAATATAAAGTCGTATTATGTTTTTGTAGTTGGAAGCAACAGACTTGATAGCCGTATGATTTGTTTTTGTGGCTGCAAGTCAAAATGTCAATAACCGCGTTAATTCGTCTTTGTGGCTGTGCGCCACAGAATAGATTGTCGTATTAGGTTTTTGTAGCTGGGAGCAACAGATTTGATAGCCGTATGAAATGTTCTCTGTAACTGCGAGGCAAAGAGTCAATAACCGCGTTAATTCGTCTTTTGTGGCTGTGCGCCACAGAATATATAGTCGTATTAGGTTTTTGTAGCTGGAAGCAACAGACTTGATAGCCGTATAAACTTTTCTCGGTAGCTGCAAGCCAACAAGTCGATAACCGCGATAATTTGTATTTTGTGGCTGTGCGCCACAGAATAGATTGTCGTATTAGGTTTTTGTAGCTGGGAGCAACAGATTTGATAGCCGTATGAACTTTTTTTCTGTAGCTGCAAGGCAAAGAGGTAATAACCGCGTTAATTTGTCTTTTGTGGCTGTGCGCCACATAATAGATTGTCGTATCAGGTTTTTGTAGCTGGGAGCAACAGACTTGATAGCCGTATGAACTTTTCTCTGTAGCTGCAAGCCAACAAGTCGATAACCGCGATATTTCGTGTTTTGTGGCTGTGCGCCACAGAATAGATTGTCGTATTATGTTTCTGTAGTTGGAAGCAACAGACTTGATAGCCGTATGATTTTTTTTGTAGCTGCAAGTCAAAATGTCAATAACCGCGTTAATT
>CAXIWQ010000510.1:0-49708 GCA_964036275.1 Litoditis marina
TTGTTACCTTTTTCATTGTGTATGTTTGTCAAGCCGATGTCAACGTGTCGTTATTGTATCTGAATAACGGAAATAAACGTCATAATATAAATTGGCTCAAATATGACGATGTTCTCAATTTTGAAAATAAACATGGTTCTGTTGTTCCATCAAATTAACGCAATCGCAAACATATATGAACCCACATGTCATAATCATTAACAAGTCTTGTATACATAGTATGTTCATACATATTACGCAAACTAATTATAAAAATAGAAAGCGGTTGTTCTATTCTCTCCCGATTACAGAAGGAATGCGTCGACTGTTGGAAAATATTCGAATGCCGATCACCGTAGTTGATGTTACAAACCTCAAGATGCGTGCAGAAATTGAAAAGATTGTGAAGATGCATAAGTAGACTACTGACCATCGATCGTATTATGTGATACTATGTAATAAATACTTGAAGTTATACAACGCATATTTTACGTCAATGGTTTATACCAATACAAACTACTTTATTATTACAAGCTTTGTTGGAATATTTTCGCCTTATGTTATTTTAATTCGTTTGAACTTTATGGTCAGAATCATGTCAATGATTACCAATGTGATGGTAAGAAGAAAGTCTTCGGATGAGCAATACAGCCATCGAATGATGAAGGACAATCTGTTAATCATACGAGGTATCAATAAATGTATTTATACGAGATACCGATACATGTTTTGGAGTATTCACTGTAGACGGTTTTGATTCTCAATCGTTTCAGAATTTGTCAATGTATCGAACGTCGTACGTGTTGTTGCTCATCAGCTGAAAACCGACTCAATTGGAGACCCGTTTGAATTTGAGGTTGTAATTATTCTATATTCAATTTTTCACTCTGTTTTGAATGAATTAAAGTTGTATTGTCTCATTAAAATTCAATATTATAAACTTTACAGAACATATTCTTGAATAGAGAGGGAGTTGGACACTACTACGTGACGTATGTGGATGGAAAGTGCAGATTATGGTTTAAATCCATTGGTCCGAACTGTGAACCGAAAATGATTCGTTATAAGCAGAATCCTGTTAATGTTGATAATCTGTGGTACTCGATGGTTGACACATCCGGTGAACTATATGATTGTGTAAGTTGCAAACATTGTAAACGAGCGAATTCGTAAATGAGCCTGACATACAACAACTTATCAGCAAGGCAGCGCGTTGTGAACAACTCAGAAATGATAACCAGCTTTTGATCATGTCTAACTGACAGCACGTTACGCGTTTGCAAATGTGTTAAATTTGCAACTTGATTATATTCTCACGATAGTGTGCAATGTTGTATAATTACAGTTTGTCGATCCGGGAAACGAGATTGTCGTCCATATACGAGCAAACGATATGAGCAAGTTAATCGAGTTTGATATGAAAGAATGTACGGATATGACACTTGAGTATTGGATGGTGAAACTCGCTAAGAACGACGAAGAAAATTTGAAACAAAAGGTGATTATGTGTTCACGATAACAGACATGTTCATTTTTGATTTCTAAAACGACATTATCATACTATTATATTTATAAATTTGTTAAATGTATATTGCAGGAGTTCGAGTCTGCTCGCAAATTTCAAATGGGCGTAAACAAGACAATATCGAGCGTGCGAGCTGGAATCAAACCTGATGATTCTTGTCATGCCGTCGTGACAATTGATGATGATCCCAGATCTATCCCTGAGTTTAAGAACGGAGTGCGTTACATGAAGGGACCCATTGGAAGTTACATTTCTACGAATTTCGCTACCGATGCTCATTGCGTATGGATTCACGTATGTTTTATTGTAATTTCAACTTTATATGTTTGTTTACATACCCGTGTGTGGTATGTCATTTTAAGCTTATATCAGAATCATACTAGATTTATACTAGACATTTAATACATTATTACGCAAGGACGAAACCCATCAGCGTATGTCTTCAATTATACAATAATACGTATACATTTCTTTCCAGTCTGAAAGTGACCACGAAACGGCCGATATCGTTAATCTTCCACATCGCGCGTCATATATTCTCGTATGTATGGGGCTGTCATTCGATTCGATAATTGGACTTGTCAATTCGCAGGAAATGAGACACGTGAAATCTCTGAATGTCGTTTGTTTCGTCAAAAACAGTCCAATCCGTTTCCAAGCATTCTATATATTCATGTCTGGAAATCACTTGTACGAAATATTTGCGTCGATTGATCGTGCCACATTCGATTCGATCCAATTCTTCGTACAAGCCATCAACAACCTCATGCGACTGCTCGTATATGGACGACAATCTCGTTTCCCGGATCGACAAACTGTAATTATACAACATTGCACACTATCGTGAGAATATAATCAAGTTGCAAATTTAACACATTTGCAAACGCGTAACGTGCTGTCAGTTAGACATGATCAAAAGCTGGTTATCATTTCTGAGTTGTTCACAACGCGCTGCCTTGCTGATAATTTGTTGTATGTCAGGCTCATTTACGAATTCGCTCGTTTACAATGTTTGCAACTTACACAATCATATAGTTCACCGGATGTGTCAACCATCGAGTACCACAGATTATCAACATTAACAGGATTCTGCTTATAACGAATCATTTTCGGTTCACAGTTCGGACCAATGGATTTAAACCATAATCTGCACTTTCCATCCACATACGTCACGTAGTAGTGTCCAACTCCCTCTCTATTCAAGAATATGTTCTGTAAAGTTTATAATATTGAATTTTAATGAGACAATACAACTTTAATTCATTCAAAACAGAGTGAAAAATTGAATATAGAATAATTACAACCTCAAATTCAAACGGGTCTCCAATTGAGTCGGTTTTCAGCTGATGAGCAACAACACGTACGACGTTCGATACATTGACGAATTCTGAAACGATTGAGAATCAAAACCGTCTACAGTGAATACTCCAAAACATGTATCGGTATCTCGTATAAATACATTTATTGATACCTCGTATGATTAACAGATTGTCCTTCATCATTCGATGGCTGTATTGCTCATCCGAAGACTTTCTTCTTACCATCACATTGGTAATCATTGACATGATTCTGACCATAAAGTTCAAACGAATTAAAATAACATAAGGCGAAAATATTCCAACAAAGCTTGTAATAATAAAGTAGTTTGTATTGGTATAAACCATTGACGTAAAATATGCGTTGTATAACTTCAAGTATTTATTACATAGTATCACATAATACGATCGATGGTCAGTAGTCTACTTATGCATCTTCACAATCTTTTCAATTTCTGCACGCATCTTGAGGTTTGTAACATCAACTACGGTGATCGGCGTTCGAATATTTTCCAACAGTCGACGCATTCCTTCTGTAATCGGGAGAGAATAGAACAACCGCTTTCTATTTTTATAATTAGTTTGCGTAATATGTATGAACATACTATGTATACAAGACTTGTTAATGATTATGACATGTGGGTTCATATATGTTTGCGATTGCGTTAATTTGATGGAACAACAGAACCATGTTTATTTTCAAAATTGAGAACATCGTCATATTTGAGCCAATTTATATTATGACGTTTATTTCCGTTATTCAGATACAATAACGACACGTTGACATCGGCTTGACAAACATACACAATGAAAAAGGTAACAAATACATCATAGGTTGTAAACTTACTATGCATATCATAAGAAGCCATCACCGCAACCTTGCCACTGTACTCGATAGATAAATCCATGAAAGTCATGGCCAGTTTGAGGGATTTGAATACCTTGCCCACCATAGGGGTGAACGCATTGTGTAGCTTGTGGGATGATGTGAAAACATGAACAATCTCATAATTCGATACACTCGTTGAAACGAGGATTTCAATGGGAGAGAACGCGTAATCCCTCAGACCATGAACACGAGTCAGTTTGGACAATGTGTCTACATCCACACCGAACATACACATCACGACGTGCTGCATACGTGACAGTTTTCCAATGTCAACTGTCCAGTCAGTTCCAGCCTATAAGTACACGCTAGTAGAAAATCGAGTTCCCGAGTTCCAAAGGCATAAAACTTTCGAGTCTTTCGAGTTTCAAAGCAAAAAAAAATTGAATCTGCACAATTTCAGCTTCATACACCTTTGAATTGAAAATTCCGATTCTCGAGTTTCAGTTTCAGAAATTCAGAAAGTTTCAGAAAGTTTAGAGTTTCGAGTTCCACTAGATTTCAAGATTTCGATTTTATTTGGTTCACTTCATATCATTTGGAGATGATGTTCCCTGACTGTCCTCCAGTTGAATTTATCTCTGCATACTCGGAAAATTTCTTTGTCACTGACATTGGAAAATTTCATTGCCAGGACATTACTCGGCCTATTCTCACAGTTCGGTTGTAACTGTGAACTGATTTGTCAAGTTCCATCAGACTCGAAAACAATATTAATCATAATAATACAAAACCCACCGGTATCCACACATATGTCAGAGTTCTATAACCGTCTTGTGCAAAAACGTTTTTCCCTTGTTCAAAGCTCAACATTGATGACATTCTTCGGTGTGTGTCCATACAAATTTGGGTTGAGATGTTGGTTAGGACCGGCTTGACAATAACCGGATGCAATGAAGAACATGCGACAAATGCGGCCACATCCATGACGTATGATCGGAGTTCGCGATCAAAGTATTCGATCGAAACGGACTGAATACATATATTGTCTGTGAATAAAATATTGAAATGATATTAATATTGAACATAGATAAAAAAAATTGTTTACTACGAGGTGAAAAAACTCATTTTCAATAAGCGTGACTTTCTCCATCATTTAGAGCGCTGTATTTCTCCTCTACATGACGTGTGAACCTTTTTTTTTCGAAAACGCCGAATACGTGCTCCAATCTCAACACTATAGTCATTTGAACTACAACATTTTCAATTGCGATTTAATTGGCCGACACGATAAGATTGGAGTACGTAATCATCATATTTAAGGAGAATCCACGTGCCTTATTTAAATATAGTCCAGTATATAATCATTTTACATATGGATACGTTTAAAACACATTATTAGATGAAAATCAATTGTATTCGTATGACTACCAAAAAATATGTTTGTATTACCTTTCTACCAATTGGACGTACAAGACCTTCTCCAAGCAGATCCACCTTGATAGAGATACACTTCAAGTTTGTATCATTGTTTGGTACAATACCGACATAGACTGGTGTACCAGTCACATCCAAATGATACATCATGTTTCGTTCATGATCAATAAACTGAAATACCAATGCTATATACATTTGAAATGCAGAGGCGATTGATCGTCCTTTTTCGAACCGTTAATGAAGATCAACTATAACACAAAAATCGAAATGTTTGGAGTTAATAATGTGGTAGTTTGTCGTTTTTGAAATCGAAAATGACATTAACATTTGTGTTTCATTAGATTCAATGATTACCCTAAAAGTAAGAATTTCGAGCTAACCACATGTATCAGACGACAGTCGTCTGTGATCAGAGTTATCCATTCGTTTACGATGATGACACAACCGTTGATTTCAATTTCTCTTCTTCCCCCGATTCGTTCTTCAGTTTAATCACCCGCTCCCCAAAGTCACTTTGGATAGTCAGGCGTGCACATGCAGTTGGTAGCTCTATGGCAGTGACCTTGAATATTTGATTGTTTGAATCAACATACATAAAATCAAGCAGCATACAATCGCATATATAATAATTTTCGAAATAATACAAAAAAAATGCTCATAAAAACTCTTGTCAATCAAATTGTAAGTTCAAGCTGAACATATTGTCATTTTCATATGACATCTCCGAAGTTGATCATGATGATATATCTCAACCATGTTTGTCATAATGTATAACACTAACTTGATAGTCCTCTATTAATTCGTGATTGATGTTCGTGACCGTCTGAGCCAAGAAAGCCACGATATTAGCCGCATTGAATATATCTGCAATGAATCGAATTTGTTCATGTATCAAAAACCTCATGTACATTCACAACATATACAAACATACCTTTAATGCGTGACAACGTGTGTTGAACAATTGTGTCGTTTGAAAATGATTCGTCTGCTTTATTCCACAACCGAACCATCATCACGGAAGACGAGTACTTCTCCATTACTATAGTCCAATATCAAATTTTGATACGTTCTACACGAATTAACAGAATTATGTACGAAACAATGTGCAATATCTAGTGGACACGGATGACACCACATATCAAATGGTATTGCGCATCCAGAACAAACAAATATTCATGTCAAATAATGCAAATATAAATGTTCGTGAAATGGCTGAACATTTAGATAGAACACGACATCAATCGACAATATTAATGTAAGATCAAAATGTATACTCTCTCCGTAAGTTAACTGATATATTGATGAATATATATATAGTTACATATACCATATAACACTTATCAATATAAATTGAAGTAATATCGAATTGATTTACATGTCAATAAACCTAATCATGAGTAACATCGATGAGGAATACATGATCCTTCGTGGACGGACATGTCAATGTATGAACTTTTCGTTCACTTCTATCGGTAACTGCGCTATTACGCTCTGGTAGATGATACTGTTGTAGGAATTTTTTCTGACGCGGGAAGGCATCCGAAATCTGTCCATTCTGTAACAACACAAATTAATATCATTAATTAAATATGGCATAAATACACTAAAAATGAAAAATAATTAAAAAAAAACAGGATTGTTTCCACATCAACGCACCGTCGCAGGCTTGAAACGGACACATTCTGACTTCTTCGTTGTTCCAACTATCAAGGCTATGATCCATTTGCCACCCTTATACGGAACAATGGAGAACTTGTCTTCCATATTCACGAGTTCATGGCGATCTGCAGCCATTCTAATGGGTATTCCGTTTTCAATGACTGAAACAATGCAATAAAATACACTAAATGAGTCAAACTTCCCAACAGGAATGCATGTTTCACAGGCAGTTATCTTCCCCCTCCCTCCAAGAAGTTTTTCGCATGTCACTGGATCAATGCCAAAAGAGCATTCGATAGTCCACCATGAAGGCTTCTATGAAGGAAAGGGACCAAGACCTCACAAGAAACTGCTACTACAAAGATCTGTGACATGTATGATGATCACCGCCTCGTAACGAAGCGAAGTGAATGAATAAATATGTAAAATATGTAAAATATGAGTCAAAACACATTGAATTTCACAATACTCATTCAATCGCTGTAAACTGAAAGACAAACTCACATTTTGATTTGTCCAGCTCGTGTAGACAGGTGCACGTACAATCACGCAATTCATCCAAGCTTTTACGTGACTCACGATTAGGAGTAATCAGATGGGCTTCGTTGAAATCTCCTCGACTGTTCATGGAAATCTACAATGGAAAGCACAGTTAACGTCATGGTGATTTGTTCATGGTTGAAGTGATAAATGTATCTATTCATAAGATACATTCAATTCGATACCGTTCTATATTTCTATATCACATTGATATCGTAGTTGAGGTATTCACGATTAGGCGATATTGTAATTGCAGTATTCACAATTATTCAAGATTGGTATCACACTGTAACGATATTTTGGTCATTTTAGAAATCGAAAATGACAATGACGCGATTTCTACAAGGCAACATATGCGTATATGTAATCACAATGTAACGATATTTTGGTCATTTTAGAAATCGAAAATGACAATGACGCGATTTCTACAAGGCAACATATGCGTGAATGTGATGTATGTGAAAGAAAAAAAGTAAACCCACAACTCCTTCCACAAGAGCAGTCAAGGTCATCCGTTGTTTTTTCGCAAGCGATACCATACCAAGATATATGTTTCGATCAGATGCAATCGAATCGGTGCATGCTCGTTTGAGGCTGTTCTGTGAATACTTATAAAAGTCATACAAGCCACACGCATCATTCATAAATTATATGGAAACTTAACACACCTCTCCAGGTCCTGTAACTTCATTGGCAGGAGTTGTGTCATTGGCTTTGTCGACGATACCTATGATACAAACGTATTCAAATTGCATCTTGTCCATCCATAAGTGCTAATATTAAAACATATTTAAATACAAGCCATCGTGATCACATACCATTGCCCGTAACATATCCATCTACCAGTGCATCAGTTTCAATGGCAGAACTCGTGGATATCTCAGTCGTTCCGGAATCGTCATTATCACCACAATCTGAACAAATGTAATTAATTGTGTTGTTTCAATTGTTATATAATTTTCATGCAAGATCATGTTCAGTTCCCTCGATGTACCAACGCAATTGTCATTTTCATTCATTCAAGTTGTTCCATCGACACTAGGCGCATGTCATCATATCGTTATCAGCACACAACTTCGAAAAATGATCGAGTTGGACGCATGAACTACTTTTAACTAACCGTCGCCATCATCTTCATGTTCATCAGCGATCTCTTCCATCATTTGCGACAACGATTGCGATTGTGGACTCTCTTCACTCTTCGAGTTGGCATCTGTGTAATTATATCATTATCAAGCGATTTTTTGAATGATTTATATTTACAAACGGATTTGAGTTCAACTCGGCATAATTATATTGGAAAGTAATTTCATATGACTTTTAATTTTACACTTTAGTACCGAGCCTAAATATATTAGACCTGTGTTTTCTTGAGCGACGACAGCATCTTCATCCGACATGACGACACCTATGTAAAGTTAATGTGAGTCAAGGTAAAATGTATAATGGAACATTAGTAAATAGGTAGTGGATGAGTAATAAACAACATTAAATGCCACTCAAAATGTCCAGCATAGTGTCATATATTTAATAATCGTAACACACAATTCAAGTTCAGTGTTACTGACTCGGAACTCGACATGCTCGTTTTTGATACAACAAACACATCATAATTACAATGTGAATTCAGATAAGGATAGATATACCATGGAATTGACAATATTCTGATAAAACTCGTGTTTTCAATACGAAAACGTCAGATAAACGACCATTATACAACGACATTCTTGTAAATATCATGCATATAGGTAGAACTGAAAATTTTTGTATACACAACATACAACGATAGTTTCATAACTATGATTGTCAAATTATATAGGTATTCATTGCTCGGATGATATATATACGAAGTTGAAACGACCACACGATGTTTGAACGGGATGACCAGTCGCTTGTGCTCGAGCATAGACTTTTTTCCTAAACGAGTAATTGATTAATATCACTATCACATGTGCCACATGAACGGAATAGTGTTGATGTGGAATGGACGCTGTATAAAAAACAAACGCACGTGAGAATCCCAGTCTGGCCACATGGACAAATGAACCGATCAACCTCATCGAACCCCCCATGAACGTCCGTCATGTGCTTCTCGGACTCTCGGTTGGTGCCGACAACAACTGCACCACACCCAACAACTGGACACGGTGCAGTGCGTTTGTTCGCAAATAAACATCTGAACTATGACAATTGTAAAAGGTATGACAAATGATGTTTCAGTTGCAATTGTTATCAGGTTCGACAAATTCACAATATTCACTAGAATGCTTACCCGTAAACATGTTGGAATAGTGGCATAATGGACGCGGTTCCTTGCACACATTGCGACAACAATCGGACAGTCCGATGAAAGTCCAGAACTTTACTCATTGTATCCAATTCATCTGATGTAGCTGGGAGTACTGGTACAGTTGCATTCCATCTCATCAAGTTTTGCATATTGTTGACGGCCAGAATATCTTTGTACTGTAACTTATTTTTATTAACGTCATTACTATAGTAGCTTGTCGTGATATACGTTCCCACATGACTACTTGAATACATCCGACATGATATCAGGTTACATTTCATACCAACGATCATATATGATTACCGGTATAGAATGTCCATCGCCAACGAGTAGTCGCGTGTCCTCCATAGTTTGTGCAGTATAACCGCCGTCCATCCTAGCTCTACATCTAGAGAGAGCGCACGCCTTTGACCAGTCCTCACCACTCAGTACAGCGGATGTATTTCCATATCGATGTAGGGCATTCGTGATCGTCCTTGAATAATACAATGTATCAAACTGCCTGCTACGTGAAAGTGACTGATTCTTTTAACGTCACATACTTACTCACCTGACATATTGGAGAGCTTGTTTACTTTTCCATTCCGTCGTAGACTTCAGAATGTCTTCCACGTCTTGCACTGTACAGATTCTATCTCGTTCGAGACTGGCAATGAAGGCTTCGATAACTGACACTGCGAAGCCAATTCTGAAACGGGTTTTTCATGAAAGTGCGTATTATCGAATGTATCTATTGGATAATGGAAATCACGTACCTAAATGAACGACTGGAAAATGCATACGTAGATAAGCCGAAAGACAAAAGTGCACATTGCACCACTGAATGGAAGCAGTTGGTGGATTCCCGTCCAAGACGACCACATTTCCCCATACTCCCGAGAAATAATGGAACGGGTCTGAATATGACATGAATGTTCAAACGTCGTAAACCATATACTAAAATGACAATCAAAAAACACGACGAACGACAAATTAACGCGCCTCTCTAGGTCCAATGAAATTTTCATTTCAACCTCCCATCGGAATGACATCACGATATGGATCGGTGAGCGATTCCAGCTTGACAAACCCTCGCATAACACCCAGCATGGCTATTGCAACAGCACCGTTCGGTGTCCAGTCCTCCTTGCGAGGTAACGCTTAACAAAACATAATCAAACACGATACAAAAATTGAATACATCGAATGTTCACAATCGTGTCTACGACTTTTATTGATTAGGTCTGAGTATTACAAGTCGAAATATGATAATAGGTACTGGTATTTGTGTTTTTTTTCTCAATTTTCACAAGATAATGTCAAATTTGATTCGAAAGTGTACACATGAGCGTGACAAACGTTCATGAACCATATTTTTGAGTTATTTTATTTGAATATTTGTCCAAGCATACAGTTATTATTAATTTCAAACACACATATATGGTTGGACACCCTTCATTTTTTTATCGTTCTATTTAGTTTATGGCAGTTTGTCAGTCTAAAATTTCTAGAACAATATCTACCGCGAAACGTACAATTGTTGTGTATGGGATATAGTACTCCGATTTGCAACGAGTCATGCAAACTGAAATTTCTGGTTTTGCCCTTCCTGATGCGGACGACAGCACGGAGTCTGATGGTACCAGGTAGATCATCACACTTCGACACACATCTGTGATGTTCATATATTTGTATTGTTGGATATATTGTTTATTTCAGAATATTAGGTTATTTTATTTTGAACAAAATATAATTGTGTCACTAGGACTTTTGGATGGTGGTATGATTAAGTTAACTTAATCATATTTCAGAATAGTTGAAATTGAAAATTGTCAAACGACCCAATGAGTCTAGGGACCTACTAATTACCGCACCTACCGCACCGGGGGAAATACCGCACCGCATTTGAAAATACCGCACCGTACCGCACCACCGCAAATTTGCGTATTTTTTTCAAAAAATCCAAAATCTTCAATTTTCCCAACAAAATAGTTTTTAAAGCATAAACCCTATTCTTTTCACTTGAAAACAACAATAGTGATCTCGAGAAAACTTTATGTGAAACTTTCTCACTAGAAGAACACGCTTTCAGTATTGCATTTTATTTTTCTGTTGTATATTCTTCAAATCGTTTTATGCCTCATGTCATATTAGTGAGTTATCGAATGTATAGAAGAAACTGCTTATCAGAAGAGAAGCACTGAGTACACATTATGCTATCGTTTGCTCCATTAGCAACTTATATGAATACTTTGTTCCCGTGGAAAAGTGAGAGGTAACAAAAAAGGATTACCATAATAGAGTTAGAGATTTGTGCTCGTTTGTTCATTGGCAATGATTGTTAATTTTGAGCTAAAAAAGAAATCCACCAAATATTTCAGGTTTGAATAGCTCATACTTGCAGAAAGAACTGAAAGAATCTCTAAACAAATACACTGACCGAATTTTGCAGAAAAAGGGAATACACTCATTGTGATCGGTAACTAGATATCATTTTCAGACTTGCTGTATCTAAAGTGATGGAAAGAATAGGATTTATGCCTTAGAAACTATTTTGTTTGCAAAATTGGAGATTTTGAATTTTTTGAAAAAAAAATACGCAAATTCGCGGTGGTGCGGTACGGTGTGGTATTTTCAAATCGCGGTGCGGTATTTCCCCGGTGCGGTAGGTGCGGTAATTAGTAGGTCCCATGAGTCTATTGCTTCAAACATGCTCTGTATCGGAACAATACCTGTATAGATCCACGTCGGAACTTCGCAGTCCTTGGAAGGAGTTGACCAAGTTGTCCCCGGTACGTTGTGAGTCTTCTTCAATGACAGACAGGTTACGATCCGTTTTCAGCTCACCACTCGTCATGTCTGTCAAAATTCAACAATATAGGAAACTGCACAATCATTTATCAAATGTGAAAAACGATGACGTCGAACACTTATGAGAATGACGATCACCTACAAACACACATTACTTGCATTACAAACATGTATAACCAGTTAGAGTCACCTTTTCCGACAGAGCCAGGCCGCACTCCTAATGATGACAGAACAAGGGTCGCCATCCAACCCTGATCTCCACTTCCCTTCGCGACACCAACTGATTTAGCGAATAGATAAACCAAACACTGTCTGGTTATGGGATACTTATGAATTGGATTCACTTGTCCACAGTTTGAGATTCTGGTTGATTTTATAAGATTCTCCAGTACTGCCCATACTGCACACACTTCAGCGTCCTGGTTTCTGGAAGTCCCACACGAGAATACTCCGCAAAATCGAAGATATGATATCGTGTCTTTCATTTTCGAAGCCATCGTGGATCCTTCCTTTCGCCCAACGCGGTCGATACTTCCACTCGCATACACGAGTTTCGCGTGTGATGTTCTGACAATTGGCTGTGACTCGTACCACTTGTAGAATTCACATATAACCAATCCTTTTTCCATCCATAGGCATGATAAGAAGACGTTCATACTTATCTTGCCATTCTGTACCTTCAACATGCCGCGTGGACAGTAGAAACCGTATGAATAGACATGCAGCATCACCCGCATTTCTGGCAGACTTCGCGTGAATAGAAGAAATGTAGGCGTTTGAAGTTGGTGAATGACGACGCACTTGAGAGATCAACCAATTCCGGAACTCGGATGTTGTCTGAAATGATAAGTATATTGATCATAAAATGAGAATCGAAGTGTGCAGTCGTATCGGTTGCACACAACTCACCAATATCATTACCACGATAATAATCAACATAATGAAATCAATCCTTACCGGTAGACGAACATCGATGTGCCTAGACTGAAAACTACGAGAGCCTCCGTATCCAGATATGAAGACCTGAAAAAAAATAGTTGGAAGGGTGTGAATATTGTGTTGATTAATTGAACACAATCAATTCAGTCTCATTTTCATTAATGTAATTAGGCCATTATTAGTTTCATCATACACGTACAAATGTCAAGGTGTGAAATTGTGGTTTATATTAACACCACCACAAAGAAAATGAAACGTGGTTCATACTCACTTCACAATTTGAACTAACGAGCCCGTTGACACTATCCACGGTTGTACCATTGCCGAATTGATTGCGAAATATACGTTTATTGTTGATCATGAATGGATCAAGCGCTATCATACGTTCAATACGCTTCCGAGCCGACACTATAAACATTTGTGTTTATTCATATATACCTTTACATAAACGCAAGTGTACCAGTTCATATTCGGTTGGTTACATCAAACGTGACTATAAGTAGAGATACCTAGGATAGGTGAGTTGGGATGATTTGTGTGATTTCCCGATGTTCAGTGTGTGTATCCAGTATCCAATGATTTGACGTGCATTGGATCCTAAAATGGATTAGATTATTTATTATTATATAAAAAACACGTGCCCTAATCGTATATTTCAAATTTGATTATTTTTGTCAGTCTTTAGGTCATACGTTTAGGTCAATTTATTAATTTTGGAAAATTAAATGCGATTACGTTAATTTAAGTGCACTGAAAGTGTATGTACCTGGGTATTTGGGTATGTGCATTTCAAAATGAATAACTCACTTCATTCATAATCGTGCAATTTGATTGTTCGAGATTCTCGAACGGCTCGTATGATTCATCCCAATCGAAAGAACCCGACTCAAATGGTTCATAGACCATCAGTAAACGATCACGTCTCCAGCTAAATAACATATATTTATACAGTAACTGATATATTATACTTACATACCTCATATATGGTTACCTCCTTTTTTTCTGATCTCTATTTTTTCCTCTCTCTCTCTCTATCTCTCTCTCCTTTTGTAGTTTTAATATTCATTAGGTTTCATGGCAAACGTCAGACTCATTCTCAACATGAAGCGCAAAAATTCTCTTTAAAATTGGAAGATTGCGTAGACCAATCCGTACATCGTTTCTTACTGTACCGGAAAAAGCGAATTCGGTGAGTAGATTGAGTATAAAGATGAGTTAACCGGTAAACTACGATTTTAACAGAGAACCTTCGATTGAGAGATCTAGGAGTCAGCCCGGTACCTTCCCTGTTATTTGCATATTTGATTTCAAAAATGACTATCGACTGAGAATGTGAAAAACATTTTCCTTCAATCTTTGATCCGAAATGTTTTGATCACAAACATGACTAAATGGTCAGATTTGTGGCATAAATTTCTGGAAATTATCAATAACATGACTTTCTGGAAATTATCAGTAAAATAAGCAAACATTATTGCTCGATCGTTAATTGTCTCTAATGGAACATTATTGGCTTAATTAAGCTGAAGAACGATGTGATGTGATATTAAAAGTTGACATTGACATATAGATGAACTTGAAAGCTGTAAATGGATTAGGCATTGACGATTAGGTCGACGCCACTTCATAATATAAATTCGTATGGTCGGAACCAGTTGACGTTTTGTATAAAACATGATTGACCAAAATATGTTCATGAATATGATATTGGATAGAATGCTAAACAATAATAACCAACGATACGAAGATAATGAACAGTGCACCGAAACACGTTACCAGAAAAAAACGAAAAAGTTAACAAATATACAAAACATTTTGTATATATGATGAATTAACTAAATATTTTCTTATTTATACGATAAGTGATCGAAAATATAAGAGTAAGTCGAAAAAAATGAATACTATCCTAATCAAAAATCAAACCAACTATTAGGAAAAAAATCGAAACAAATATTATGAAGAAAATTAAGGAAACAACGAATCAAAACAACCAGGCATGACAACAGTGGGAATACACGGCAGCAACTCAACTAAGCAATCAAAACAACAGTCGAAAACTCGTCATAGTCGAAATGGGTGTCGAGTACACCCCTATAACTATGGTATCCAGTTTGGACCACTGGCGCACGCAATTGTCGAGTAGATGCGTCTGCTCTCTGGTCGAGCAACCAAATGTCGGATAAACCTTCGTCCACGAACTGACCCATCTTGTTGGCGTTTTTCGAATACTTACGCACTGAAATTCTAATTCATATCAAATCAATGACTGATTGAATCAATCGAACGTCATAATGTTTGAACGATAATAATAAACGATAATAATAACAGCCGCAGCAACTACCGAAAGCCGTAAATGTTCACGGATCAGAAATGTTGGTGTTATCGAAAATGTTTGTGATAAACATTATGCAAGGATAGACATAATCAGAGGTTGATAAAGGACCAACACTCGTATCAAGTTTGTGATATGATAATTGTAACCGAAAGCTTATAAACAGTTTGTGATATGCGAAAATATACGAACCTAATAGCACAACACCAAAACGCATATCATACAAAACAAGTGAGCTTTTCCATCATTGAACAGTCCACTGTTATTGATTGATTTTTATAGCTTGAAAACAATAAACATTAGACATACTTCTCCACGGCGCCCGATACACAAAGTGCATAGTTCCAATCAGATTGAGGAGACATTGGCTGGGTCAGATCATCAAAATGACACTATTGGTCGCGGACTTAACCAATTCGGCCAATGATTTTCTGTCGACTGACAATCCCTGAAGTTATATGATAAGGAATATATAAATAAAAAGTTAGATTTTTTATGAAACAATAACTGATCAACAATTTCTCTTACTATCATAAATAGTCGTATTTGGAATCAAATCTGACCGAATAAAAATTGATTTCCACTACAGATATGACCATTCACAAATTGTTACTTTTTCAATTATTCCAACCGATTTGTCATTTTTGAAATCGAATCGGACCAAATAAGCTACATGTATTTGTCTTTTATTCGGCTGACAAAAATAAAAGTTCTAGTATGATAATATATGAATAAAAGGAAAGTTGGATTATTAGGTCATTTATGATAAGATATGTAACCATGATATTGTGGGGCTTGAATGTAGATCATATTGACATTCAAAAACTGACCTCTTTGATAATGACGAGTGTATTGCCGAGGGATCCCATTGTTAATTTCTGATCACCCATAGCTTCAGTGACATCTGGTTGGTTCGCATTTGCATCCACCTCGTGATGTTTAGCCGCTTCGAATTCCTATAACGATTTATGCAATAAGATTTTATTATGTCAAGACTGTAGAGTTCGAATCAATATCTTGCATTGCAATTCCAATTGTTTCATATGTCATAACAACTAGAATTGGAATTGACCTAGTGTTTCCTCGGAATTTGATCAGTTTTAAACTTCAATAATTCTTATTGTTTTGATGTATCAAGTTCACTTCAACATAAACTACCAGTTTTTGTTGTGTCTTTTTAAAAATCTATCATAGAGTACATGAGAAAAAGACCTGTGATTCAAACTTAAGATTACAGACTTCTATGAAAAAGACTGGAATTAGAACTGACTCGGCTTCAAGACCCATCGGAATTGGACTTGAATTGAATAGCGGAGTTGATTAACGGGCATAGTAACAAACCTTTGAAATTCTCGTCCTCCAAGCGTCATCATCGGCGTGCTTTCGATCGAGTCTCCGCTTTACCTGGCCACGTTTGGCACTATCTGACGAGGCCATAATGGATTTGTCCTTTTCCTCTCGAATTTTCATCTTCAACTTCTTGAGCTCCTGAGAAAAAAAATATGTACTTCCATAATCTTTACCAGTTGACAAGTATGTATTCTGACTAAAATCATTATTTCGAATACAATAAACATGGCCAAAAATAGACAAAAAAAAACCCACGTTCACCAGAAGTTCAGAAGGGTTTTTGACCTTTTCAACCCCGTTGAGCTTGTCCTGAATCGTGGTCAATAGTTGCATCGTCGCCTTTCTGCTCTCCTTGTACCGTGCCACCGAGTTGTATCCGTTATAATTCGACCATATCGTCAACTTCTAAATTTGTATACATACAATTTTGGCGCAATCACGGGTGCATGTAATCATTTTTAAAATCTTGGAAATTAAATTAACGAACGGTCGTGTTTGAAAGTGGTTATGATAACAATCATCAATGTCAAAGTCTATGAACGGCAGCTGATTGAAAAGTTCCCTCATTAATATAAAATGGTCATATTTGAAATCAAATATGACACAATAAAATCAATTACCTTTACAGATATGATCGTTCGCAAATTCTTATATTGTATTTTCAACCATTCAGACTGAATTGTCATTTTTTGAAATCGAATCTGACCGAATAAGATGTATTCATTTGTTATTCAAAAGATATATCGGATTGCAAACACATATTTATTTTTCTAATTCAAATATGTATCGATTTACTTCCGCAGTTCTTACGACTATGCATCTTTTTTCAACTCACCAGTCGATCTTCTAAGTCGATAAGAATGTTGGCCAGTTCCATAGGCATCGAAGCCAACCTCCAAACGTTCTGATTCCTAAATTAATGCAAGTTTGTTTTTAAAAACAGTATTGAGTTCAATCGTTGTTACAAATTCAGTTATTAATTATGAACTCAACAGTCTAGGTAGAATTGATCGATTTCAAACAATGTGCTCCATATAAGACGACCAATTTCAAACTTTTCACAAAATCTGGCTTTTTCAGAGATTTACAGCTTTTTCTGTGAAGTAAATAGAAAAATCGGGTTTCTCATGTTTCACGCGATTTTCTGTGAAATTGTACCCCATTCTAACAATATTGGCAGATTTCACGCCATCGGGCCAAATCTGGAAACACATAGAGAATTTCAATATGAAATATTCATTGTTCGAACCATTGAAATTTTCAATTGAAATTTTTACTATAGATATTTTCAATAGGAAATATCCATAATAGAGATTTCCAATTGAAATTTTCTATGGTAATCAGTGGATCGCAGCAAAACTTGTAACCACCGGAATCGAACTTGCGACCTTGTGGTTATTAAGTGAGCACTCTACCACTGCGCCACGAGAGCACAAATCAGGGCAGACAACTGCGCATAGTTATACCGAGAATTGATGCCGCATTGACCGGTATATGAAGCTTCCTATCTCTCCAAAGAAATGTGTCACAATAGCGCAGCGGCTAGTGAGTCGGACTACAAAACTGAGGTCGCAGGTTCAAATCCTTTCACGGAATATTTTGTTCACATACTTCGCTAATATAAACTATGAATATTCCGTATTGAAATTATTCATAGTTAAAGGTGAAACTACGTTTGTGAATAATTATTCTGGTTATGAAAAATTTCAATTGAAATTATTCATAATGGAAAATTTCAATTGAAATTATTCATAATTGAAAATCTCAATACGAATTTTCCATATGAGTTTCTCTTATTGATAATTTCAATTGCTATTCTCTATGAGTACCAAACACGCTGTCCTCATAGAAAATTTGAAGAAATGCCTCAAATCGGGTTTTCCTCTTAAATTGTAGCCTCTATATTTGTTTCACAGAAAGTGTTGTAAATCTGTAAAAAAGCCGAATTTTGTGAAAAGTTTGAAATTCGTCGTCTTATATCAATGATCATATAATTAACAATCACATAACTACACATATGTATCACGAACCCAGCGTTGATTCGTCCGAACGCATCAGCATCTTTTACTGTGTCAATTGTTTGCAGGAACGTTTTATTGTCGAGTAATGCGTTCTCGTCTCGATCAAACGACGGAACAATGAGACGAAGTTGCTTCCTCGCCAACATTACCTAAAGTTGAATATTACATACGGGTATGAATATTACATACGGGTATGACAACTGAGAACTGTCAGGGAAGAGCGAACGACTTGGAGAGATTACATGTTACGGCGAATTGTACTGGTTCTGATTCCGTAATAAATTATTGTAATGACAACTGAGTGATTCTATTTTTCATTTTATTTACTCGATCTCATGAATGAACAAAAATGTGATCTTATTTTATAATTGTTCGTGACATTGTAAATGTATCTAACCTGTTCCTGCAATGAGAAACTCGACGACTCTTTGGCATAACTGACAGCCTGATGAATCTGCGTAGAAATTCTATCTATCGTCGGGAATTCCGTTCTGACGACTGTTTCATTGTTCTTCATTCTGACTGTAGTCAGAGAATTCGGCGTCGTCGTCTACCAGATAAAAATTAACCATCATTGTGTCCTCCTGAATAGCTTGGTACACTCACTTGTATTGTAAGTATATTAAATACATAAACATTCAATATCTTCATTTTCTCCCATTTTACAATGACGGGTGATGGTTACTCATAGACGTGTAATATACGAACACGGTTAATACATGAGTCACTATTTCTACTCCACATATAAATGGATATAGTCACGAATTCAACACCAACCGCTATGTAACATTGTCGTGCACATGAGAAATTAAAATAACATTCATTTTATGAACATGCTGTCTGACATAACATACCTTATCCACACTGGTCGCCAAGTTAGATTCTCGAATAGCTCTGAACCTATGGTTTCCTTCGGCCACAACAACATCCACATCTTGCAGGGTCTCGCATGAGTACACACCAGACGCAGACTCAATAAAGTGATTCTCTAGAGTCGATCTTTTGAGCAGAATAACACTGAAACAATATGCCTCATATAAAAGCACATAAACACATTCACAAATTTTGACAGGACGGTAAATCGAAAGGTTGTTGTTTTTTTTTCATACTATCAAGGAGTACCGATGAAACATTTTCAATTTACGTCGATGTCGATGGGCAAGTGGGAAACCGCGGAAAATCATAGTTAACTAAGTGGAAGGGAGTACAATGATATTTCTTTTGTATGCTATTTTTTCGATACAACCACAAGAGGGCATAGAAATTGAATGAGTACCAGAGAAATCTCATTGTCAAATCGCATTTAATTGCACGATTCAATTCAAAAACCGACTCAGGTACTCTGGTATTAGATGCGAATTTTTCTCAAGGTTTCTCGGTTTTGTGTGACGTAATGTAAATATCACTCAATTAATGAAAAATGTCACACCTAGCACTTTAATAAATATGCGCATAATTTACATACATGCATGTGAGAAGTTTTTTAATGTTAAGAGTTTCTCACCATACAGATGAATTTAGGATTTGCATCATGTGGTCGTGACCCTTCCTGTGAATTGCCTTTCTGATAGCCTCCACCTTCATGACATCGACTTTTCGCAGCAATTCGAAAGACATCCTGGATTTCATCAACTCGGCGACATTCATCTAAACATTACTGAGTTTCAAACATGATGTTATGATGCCAAATTAAAACATCTATCTACGATATGTATCGGGGTTGTAAAATACCACACGTTATATCCAGTGTTCATCGATGTGATCGAAAAGTATATTTTTCAATTAACAAACCTTAACCCAAATGGATTCTGCTTCACCTCCGAACAATACCCTGGTTCTTTTGGTTACATCTTCAAGATCAATCAACTCTTTCGACTGGTCTTCTGTATCGATCACAATCTCTTCTCCAGAGTCAATCTGAAACTCGTATTTGAGGCACATATTTGATCCATAACCATTATTATTTTGTACTAGGTAGTAAGTTGTCATTTTTTGAAATCAAATCTGACTAATGTGCTCACGTTATTCCAGCCACTACCATCATTCAATTGTTTAGCTGGTCTGTTATCCATGGTAAGCAAATCGTATTAAGACCTTGCATATAAACTACCCGCAGACCAGTATTTTTTTCTATTTGAACCTCACAATCAGAATATGTTTTCACTCATTGCTTCGCAACTCAACCATTAGAGTCAACATATAAATAGATAATAAGTAAATCAAGAATTCTATGCTTGTTATCATTTTTGAAATCAAATCCGACTATTGTGCTCACATTTGAACCATCATTTCCTTTCTTCGGTTCATCCATGGGGATCAAATTCGGCTCAATCGTGTTCGAATCAGACTGCAAAACATACCGATATATTGCATATAAGCTAATCACGAACTAGTATTTAGTGCTGCTCAACCGAAAAAACTAGATCAGAATATATTTTCGCTCATTAAATGATTTTAACGACAATAACTACTTACAACTCTATATAGTCAGAGTGTTGATGTATGTTTCAAGATAAAAACAAATATGGTCTATTATGTTTGATAGGCTGCATACTATGCTTGTTATCATTTTTGAAATCAAATCCGACTATTGTGCTCACATTTGAACCATCATTTCCTTTCTTCGGTTCATCCATGGGGATCAAATTCGGCTCAATCGTGTTCGAATCAGACTGCAAAACATACCGATATATTGCATATAAGCTAATCACGAACTAGTATTTAGTGCTGCTCAACCGAAAAAACTAGATCAGAATATATTTTCGCTCATTAAATGATTTTAACGACAATAACTACTTACAACTCTATATAGTCAGAGTGTTGATGTATGTTTCAAGATAAAAACAAATATGGTCTATTATATTTGATAGGCTGCATACTATGCTTGTTATCATTTTTGAAATCAAATCCGACTATTGTGCTCACATTTGAACCATCATTTCCTTTCTTCGGTTCATCCATGGGGATCAAATTCGGCTCAATTGTGTTCGAATCAGACTGCAAAACATACCGATATATTGCATATAAGCTAATCACGAACTAGTATTTAGTGCTGCTCAACCGAAAAAACTAGATCAGAATATATTTTCGCTCATTAAATGATTTTAACGACAATAACTACTTACAACTCTATATAGTCAGAGTGTTGATGTATGTTTCAAGATAAAAACAAATATGGTCTATTATGTTTGATAGGCTGCATACTATGCTTGTTATCATTTTTGAAATTAAATCCGACTATTGTGCTCACATTTGAACCATCATTTCCTTTCTTCGGTTCATCCATGGGGATCAAATTCGGCTCAATCGTGTTCGAATCAGACTGCAAAACATACTGATATATTGCATATAAGCTAATCACGAACTAGTATTTAGTGCTGCTCAACCGAAAAAACTAGATCAGAATATATTTTCGCTCATTAAATGATTTTAAATGATTAAATGATACAAACCGAATAACCTATAGATTCTAGAACTAAACGATTACGTGGTTTTATGTACAATAAATATACCTCTCCGATATTAATAACATATTTGGTCCCAGTAATGTTCGGAACTGTAAGCACCGCTTCTGGTATTTCAGTGGAATTTCTCTGGATCTTAGACAACCTTTTCCTCAATGACCTCTGAAAATTACTTTACAATTACGATGCAATCATGGTACGTGACTCAATAATGTGTGTGTATTTTGTTCAGACAAACACATGCTTGAATAATTCAGTATAAAGGTGTGCATTCACCTCCATTTGATCTTCTTGAGACTGTTGTGATGTCGAACCGGAAGATTGTTGGGTAGACGTCTGAATTACGAAAATATAAATGAAATTCAACATACTTTGGATGCAACAATCAAATATGTTCTGGTTTACACGTGTTCAAGTTTTGTTCACGTGGTCTACACTATTCAGAGTCTACACTATGCCGAGCTAATAGTCATTTCTATACAGATGACATCGTTACCAATTTTTTAAATGATGGTTGTCATACACTTTTTGCAGTTTGTTAGTTGAAAATCGATATGGTAAAAGATCAACTGAAAAACGAGTAAAAGATAAACTGAAAACGAACACAATCAGCTATTCCATACCTTTTCTTCACTGCGAGACGCTTGCTTGTGCGCTCCGTCATAAGCATGACTCAGCTTGTCATCGATTCGGAGTTTCTGTAGTGTGAGTCAAACATAATCATAGCATAAAAAACAAGTGTATCAAACACTCACATATTGCCGTGAATAAATACTATAAATTACAATGTGACAGTCTTCGAATTAAATGATTCTGCACCTTGGTGTCAGTGATGGAGTTGGATTCACTTCTTCTACTTTCTCGTTTTTGACGTTCTGATCGTTCATCGCGACGACAACGTGGAGAGCGGCTGCGGTGCTGAACAAAAAACTGTTTACAACTTAAAAAATGGGTTACAAATTTTCATGATTCGATGACAGATTGATTTTCATATAAAACTATTTTACGCTCCACGTGATGAATCCTTGTTCACATAGCATAAAAAACAAGTGTATCAAACACTCACTTGTTGCCGTAAATAAATACTATAAATTACAATGTGACAGTCTTCGATTTAAATGATTCTGCACCTTGGTGTCGGTGATGAAGTTTGATTCACTTCTTCTACTTTCTCGTTTTTGACGTTCTGATCGTTCATCGCGACGATAACGTGGAGAGCGGCTGCGGTGCTGAACAAAAAACTGTTTACAACTTAAAAATGGGTTACAAATTTTCATGATTCGATGACAGATTGATTTTCATATAAAACTATTTTACGCTCCACGTGATGAATCCTTGTTTAGTACCAGAATGTCAGACCTATTCAGAATGAAATGTGACACCCTTGACACCCTTGCGACTATCGAATACTGCCCATACTAAATCTGTTATAATAATTGGATAAACATTAACATTGTTATCAATATTGAGTTCGAAACTTACACTTCCATCCCCTTTTCCGTAATGATCTCCGACTGTTCGTCTTTTGTCCATTCTCTCAATTGATTCGAATGCACAGAGAACTGTAATCAATGAAAATATTCCGTTAAAATTTCCAGAATATGAAAACAAAAGAATACATCAAATGGATAATATATAAAACATAGATACCGATTTTTCGGATGGTCTATCTGACCATTTGTTCACATAACAAAACAGTAAACTTGTATATTTCTATTGAGAAAAAACAACGAAATATGCTTATCAGCAATAGGTCAATGAACACAACATGAACACATTATGAATCAGTATAAAGAAATATCGTTAATGTTTCTTGGTGATATTGAAGAAATAAGGGTAATGTCGTAACGCAGCAGATCCTTCGAACGGTATGATCTGAACAAAACTGATTAAAATACCAGTTCAATTATATGGTTCCCGTACAATAATGAATTTCGTCTCACCTAGAAACTCTTGACAACAATGAGCTCTCGTCTCACCTATGACCTCGTGACACTTGTCTATTTGGTATATGTAACGTGATCCGACGTATTACGTGGTAGAAAGACAAACTCTGACTAATAACGTGTTGGAAACATTTTGCTCCACGTATGACGTGTTCGAAACAATTGTCTCAAGTCCTGCGGTTCATTTTTGATTTCAATTCTGACAACAAGTACCCTGTGATAATGGTTTAGAAACTGAGGTTGAATTGACACTCACTATTGAACATCCATAGGTGCAGTCATTGCTGTGTTTGCAATAGTCCACATGCGGATTTCTTGTGGATTCATAGGTTCGGCGACAATTCCACTTCTGCAATTATATCCGTGAACACTTATTATTATATGAAATGTTCACTATGCAACATAGAACACTATGCATTATGGTGGCTGTCATAAGATATCGAGTACACAACCCTCTATTCAAATAAAACCCGATAAATAGTTCACACTCCACCCACCGCGCCTGTTTATGTTTATCAATAATCACGAAAGTAGTAGAGCATGTTATGAACAATGTATCGACAAACGTTATGTAAACCTCGGTGAAATGAAATTTGATTTGTCAGATTTGTAAATGAATAACACGAAAACAAATGAACTTACTTTGAAAAGCGCAACGTATGCGCGGTTTCGGATGTAATCACCCGTCTTGGCTCAAATAACCCATGATCATTCAGATAGTTCAAATAACGAACAATATCTACTCCTGAGCAACTATTGGGACCAGATAGTATAGGGACAGTATTCCCCCGGTACTCGCGAAGACGATCGATTTTTTGATGATTCAATCCCAACACCATTGCCTGAAAACAATATGATTTAGGAATTACTTTAATTGGTCAAAGTACATATTATATACTCACTATGAGATGAGTCAATAAATCGATGTGTTCTCATATTTTGGACTGAATTGTTAACTGATGAACGTTCCAGTGTCCTGCAGTACCACAAATGTATGATAAAATGTAAGCATATAGCGTTTTTCCAAGAAGACAGTTCATCATTCATAACAAACTCACATATACACGAGTGATTCCTATACGATTCACCGAACTGATAAGATTCATGATGGAGTCGGCATTCACTCCAACGATCATAACCGGGAGAGTAGCCGATAATTGAGATCGAGTCACGGATGGTCTCACGCGGACACAAACAGTGTTAGATAGAACAGAAGAAAGTCTGAAAAGAACACAAATGTAAAGTGAAGTGTAAAGTGATTGAATAGTGAAATTGTTGTTTTTGATTCAACCCTGAATATGCCAAATTGAGGAAAAGTCATTCACTAAAATGTAGTTCTCCATCAATTAAACAAACTAAACAATATGTGTTACGATCTCAAACACAAACCTCGGTCTGACATCCTGGAGCAACACATTTATCAACCGTTTGCCTTCGTTCTCATGAAAAGGAGCCGCCCTAAATTGGAAATGTGCAAAATTTTATCTCACCCCGAAAAAATGACAGACTCACTGATCAATTATAAAAATAAATTTGAACAATGATCCATTTTTTATACAAATAATAAACAAAAAACTACCTCAAATTTCTCAACAATTCAGTAAGTTGAGTTGTATTCATATTGAGATCCGGACGACTATGCATAGTCTCAACATATGCCCTCTCGATGTCCTCGGTAGTATAGGAGGTCATACTGAATTTGAGTGACGTTAATAAACATGTCGAATTTGAAATCAAAAAACTATACAAACACACATCTCCACGCTCGCCAAACAAAAAAAAAACACTAAAAACATTGTTTCTCAAATCGGTTACCCGCTGGTCCCGTTTCCATCCGCACAAAGTATACGTGTGAGGAATTTCAGGCAAAAATCTATTCCCTGTCGATCCACACAAACTCTGCATGGCTTAGATTAGCGAGCCCCCCCCCCCCCTCAGAGCCCATCTCAACGCTCACCAAACCCAAAAAAACATTAAAAACGTTGTTTCTCAAATCGGTTACCCGCTGGTCCCGTTTCCATCCGCACAAAGTATACGTGTGAGGAATTTCAGGCAAAAATCTATTCCCTGTCGATCCACACAAACTCTGCATGGCTTAGATTAGCGAGCCCCCCCCCCCCCCCCAGAGCCCATCTCAACGCTCGCCAAACCCTAACAAACACTAAAAACGTTGTTCCCTCCATCAACATGCCCATATCAGCGTAATGTCAACCTAGTCCCAAAATAACCCAAGAAATCATTTTCCCAAATCGGTTACTCGTTGGTCCCGCTTGCTCATCCATCACCTGTCTACGTTAAAAATTTCTAGTCAAAATCTCTAATCCATGGGTCTCTACAAACTCTGCATGGCTGTAATCATCATGCCCATCTTAGCGTAATGTCAACCTGGTCCCAAAATAACCCAACACAACATTTTCTCAAATCGGTTACCAGCTGGTCCCGTTTCCATCCGCATAAAGTCTACGTGTGAGAAATTTCAGGCAAAAATCTATTCCCTGTCGATCCCCACAAACTCTGCATGGCTTAGATTAGCGAGCCCCCCCCCCCCTCAGAGCCCATCTCAACGCTCACCAAACCCAAAAAAACATTAAAAACGTTGTTTCTCAAATCGGTTACCCGCTGGTCCCGTTTCTACTCTCATGAACTCTAAGTGTGAGAAATTTCAGGCAAAAATCTATTCCCTGTCGATCCCCACAAACTCTGCATGGCTTAGATTAGCGAGCCCCCCCCCCCCCCGAGCCCATCTCAACGCTCACCAAACCCAAAAAAACACTAAAAACATTGTTCCTCCATCAACATGCCCATCTCAGCGTAATGTCAACCTAGTCCCAAAATAACTCAAGAAATCATTTTCCCGTTGGTCCCGCTTGCTCTTCCATCACCTGTCTACGTTAAAAATTTCTAGTCAAAATCTCTAATCCATGGGTCTCTACAAACTCTGCATGGCTGCAATCATCATGCCCATCTCAGCGCAAGTATAGTCATTTTTGATTTCAAATTTGACATGTTCGAGAGGATGGCATTGAATCATGTTTAAACCATACCAACCTGGTCCCAAAATAACCCAAGAAATCATTTTCCCAAATCGGTTATTCGTTGGTCCCGCTTGCTCATCCATCACCTGTCTACGTTAAAAATTTCTAGTCAAAATCTCTAATCCGTGGGTCTCTACAAACTCTGCATGGCTGTAATCATCATGCCCATCTTAGCGTAATGTCAACCTGGTCCCAAAATAACCCAACACAACATTTTCTCAAATCGGTTACCAGCTGGTCCCGTTTCCATCCGCATAAAGTCTACGTGTGAGAAATTTCAGGCAAAAATCTATTCCCTGTCGATCCCCACAAACTCTGCATGGCTTAGATTAGCGAGCCCCCCCCCCCCCCCTCAGAGCCCATCTCAACGCTCACCAAACCCAAAAAAACATTAAAAACGTTGTTTCTCAAATCGGCTACCTGCTGGTCCCGTTTCTACTCTCATGAACTCTAAGTGTGAGAAATTTCAGGCAAAAATCTATTCCCTGTCGATCCCCACAAACTCTGCATGGCCTAGGTTAACTAGTTGCCCAAAGCCCATCCAACGCTCATCAAGCCCGGCAAAACCACTAAAAACGTTATTTCTCAAATCGGTTACCCGCTGGTCCCGTTTCTGATCTCATAAACTCTACATGTGAGAAGTTTCAGACAAAAATCTATTCTGTGTCGATCCCCACAAACTCTACATGGCCTAGATTAACTAGTTGCCCAAAGCCCATCCAACGCTCATCAAGCCCAAAAAAACACTAAAAACATTGTTCCCCCAATCGGTTACCCGCTGGTCCCGTTTCTACTTTCATGAACTCTAAGTGTGAGAAATTTCAGGCAAAAATCTATTCCCTGTCGATCCCCACAAACTCTGCATGGCTTAGATTAACGAGACCCCTCAGAGCCCATCTCAACGCTCACCAAACCCAAAAAAACATTAAAAACGTTGTTTCTCAATTCGGTTACCCGCTGGTCCCGTTTCCATCCGCACAAAGTCTACGTGTGAGAAATTTCAGGCAAAAATCTATTCCATGTCGATCCCCACAAACTCTGCATGGCTTAGATTAGTGAGGCCCCTCAGAGCCCATCTCAACGCTTGCCAAACGTGGCCCGTAAAAACACTAAGAACACCCTGTTCAATCCACTACAATGCTATCCCCACAATGAACTGAAACAAACGGAAGTGAAAATTATTCGAATATTGTGGTGGGTGGTTTATTGTCGCCCGAGACATAGGTGGGTGGTTTATTGTCGCCCGAGACATAGGTGGGTGGTTTATTGTCGCCCGAGACATAGGTGGGTAGTTTATTGTCGCCCGAGACATAGGTGGGTAGTTTATTGTCGCCCGAGACATAGGTGGGTAGTTTACAAGTGTGATATTCGTTTCGCTACACAGAATGCCTATGAGTAAGGCCATTAATGAAATTAAATTTGGCAAGGTTTGCGCAGAAAACAAGAAATGAGCCGTTTTCAAGCTTACTTATACCAAGCTGATTTCAAAACTGACCATATGACGGTAAAATTGAGTTTGGTGAATGTACTAGAAAACTATAAATTTGAATAAAGTTTATTAAATATTAATTCAATTATGACGAAAAATTGGGGCTGGCTGGTGGTGATGGGTCTCGTATGGAAAGCAGGGTACGGTGGCAATTGGAGCGCGTATTCAAAATAAAACAGCCCACCTCGCGCAAATAACTGACGAAACGATAGAGATATGCAATTTTAGTATACATTCTTGGTATAAAAATTCGATCAAATATTAGGCGGACGTAACGAACCCTGAACTACGAAATTACTTCTACGACCTGTTTCACTGAATCAATAGGTTATCGGCAACGTTTTCATATAGATAGGCTAACTCCAAAAAATATAGGCCAACCTCAATCGATGGTTCAGCCGATTTGATGTCAAATTTGACCATACAGTGGAAAAGTCATAAAGCCTCAGTATCGGTAAAATAGAGCTTGAATTGGTTTCTACATGCGCACGAGTTAAGGAGCGTTCCGGTAGCTACGCAATAATATACGGGCGCACGCAAGAAGAGGCGGATTCAAGGTTCCAGTACTAAGCGTGGCAAAAGCTGCTGCATTCGTCATACGGAAGTCATGTAAACAAAAATTGGGATACCTCGGAAGCTGTGGAGAGGTAGAGGGAGGGAGAGACAGCCCAGTCTCTATGCAGTTTTGAAATGAATGAGCGCCTAGCTATCAGCAGCGGGATACGCGTTAGGGCAGACAAGTAAAAACCGGTTCGTCCGTTTTCAAGTTATTCTTGACGGGATAGCGCAAAAATACCCTCAATCGATGGTTCAGCCGATTTGATGTCAAATTTGACCATACAGTGGAAAAGTCATAAAGCCTCAGTATCGGTAAAATAGAGCTTGAATTGGAGTCACTCATCAACGTCAGCGAGGCATATTTCTACCTATTTAGTTGATACGCTCCCATTTAGGGTAGAAGTGAATATATACACGTCTCCAAAAGAACTCAAGAAATATAGGGTCCCATAAACTCTGCGGTGCCGTAATGGACATGGCACCATTACAGTTATTTTTGATTTCAAATTTGACATGTTCATGAGGATGGCATTAAATCATGTGTGAACCATGTCAACCTAGTCCCAAACTAACTCAAGAAATGATATTTTCGAATCGGTTACCCGTTGGTCCCGCTTATTCAACCATCACTTGGTTATGTTAAAAATTTCTAATCGAAATCACTAGTCTATGAGTCCCCACAAACCCTGCGCTGCTGCAATTTTGGATCACTCTAGCCGTCAGAGTTATCGAACCAGATGATATCGGTAATGTTTTGGAAAGTGTAGTCAATTTCATATCTAAAACAACGACTGACATCTAAATACTCAAATAACATGTCAAATACGAGCCGACTCGTATTTGACATGTACCTCAAATTTGATCGCAAAACTACACATCTAATAGTAGAATAGGGTCAGTAGTGAAGCGAATTTGAAATAATTTGCGCAGAACTGGCACGGCCACGTACATTTTTGCATCAAACTACTAACACTAACGCATACACTAGGAAGGCCAAAAGGAAAATGGATTACCTTCAGAGGAAAACCAGTCCAGCCGATTTTTCGTACAGAGGTAGAATGAATGAGAACCTACGACAGATTAAACAGGTGAACCAACGGGGAAGGAACGGGAAATGGGCCGTTTTCGAGTATACCTATACAAATTTGAGCTCAAAACCGACTATAAGACGGTAAAATCGCATTTAGTGAAAATAGTAATGAGAAAGCATCTATTAGCACATCAAGTGTGATAACTTATGAAAATGGACCTAAAAAATGAAATATCGCATCAATTTGTGGTTAATTATGTGAGCCATGCGCCAAAGAGTTAGCGTCTACACTGGACATATTAATGTTACAAACTTTGCATGAAAAACAATGCAATGCATTGTTGATAAATTTAAATAAAGTTTATTAAATATTAATTCAATTATGACGAAAAAATTGGGGCTGGCTGGTGGTGCTGGGTCTTGTATGGAAAGCAGGGTACGGTGGCAATTGGAGCGCGTATTCAAAATAAAACAAAAACAACAACATCTCGCACAATTGACTGTCAGGAACGCCAGATGTAAACAATTTTGGTACACATTCTTGGTACAACAATTTGATTAAATATTAGGCGGACGTAACAAACTCTAGAACATTATACGAAATTGATTCTATGACCCGTTTCACTGAATTCATATGTTATCGACAACATTTTCCTTGTTCGACAACGAAACTGACCACTTAAAAACATTACAAAAACAATATCGCTCATGAATAACGTTAATGAACTGAACCATACGTTTTCGTAACCAATCCATTGTGATAGAGTTGAATTATTTCAAGAGCGATTTTTTTTCACACCAGGAATGACAACCTATGCTTCGACGGACAACGATGAACCAAGTGATGATAATTCGGGTCATAAAAAACGTCTAGAGATCGAGCCAAATTTGCGTTCGAACATCCGAAAACGTACGTACGACGAGTGCGGATTTTACACAAATGTAGAAACTAATGATGCGGAGGACTCTGATCACAGGTGTGTAACTACCATTCCATATGATTATGAAACAACATCAAAATTGTGTGGTCAAGGCTGTTGGATACGCGATAAAATGAGTGATTAAAAACAATTCAATTTTCCATAGAATTAGCTGTAGGAGATTTGTTGTCCAACGTTCTGCTTCTACATTTACAACGCAAACTGTTTTTTTTTTGATTCGTCCATCAACTAATAACATCCTGCATTTGCATTTGTTTGTGTTGTGGTCAACACCACACTCAATTTTACCCTCATCCGTTACAGCACACCCGGCAACTTGCACACTGACGATCACCTTCACTATTCATGGCTCGAAACGTATCACGGATCCAAACGACAAAAAGAACTTCACGAACAACAGGAAAGACAGGTGGTGGTGATATGTACCCTTGAAAGCACTGCCTATAGTTATAATCGTTGGCCATTCACGTCATTTTTTTTCCATTCTACATAATGATCGTCTGACGCATATATTATAGACATATAGTTGATACGTCGATGGTTTTGGTTTAAGAGAGAATGAGTGATATCCGAACCTTTTGGCATGAAGTTTATTTTTTTTTTAAGAAACGCATCGAGACGATCATGCATGATGCAAATATGAAGCTCGAAGATAAGAAGAGAACGGAAAAGATTCAACAAGAGAAAATTGAACAAATATTGAATGATATGATAGATATTATAAAGTTTTGGGAATCTGATTTCTAGTTACAGCCGACAGTCATAGTTTTTATACGTATATATTTACGCTATTGCATATTCTATCAATATTAACATATATTTGATTGTTTAATTTATTTTTTTAGAGATTTGTTAGCATTTCAGTTGTGTGGTTGCATATTCTATAAACTATCGGCGAGTCCTAGAACTATATCATCGAGCAATCGGTCCGGTTAAGCAAGATACATACAGATTCCCAGTCACAATATGATAAATACGGTACGAGCCAAGCATCCATTACGCAGTAGACTCAACTGATCACCAAGTTCGAGCCATTTTGGCTGGTTTTGTTTTTCTGGCAAGTTTTAAAAAATACTCATTGTGACGAGAGTAAGAAGACAAAACTTGTTTAAACCCGTTTCGAATCTGCCAGACATTTAGCTCATACCTAATGAGGCAGGAGAAACTTAACCACACTTATTTCGGTAGCGGTACAGGTCCGGCCACAATCGGAATGTTGTAATATGAATTAGTTATTGACATTGTTTTTTTCTGCATGAAACATCACCGCACCACATATAATGCGGCGATGTTGGTTCGAGTATTGACTATGGCAAAACACTAAGGTGATCGATAAAGTTATTGTAGATTAGTTGGTCACAATTCAAGTGCTATACGGGAAGTTGTATAAAAATAATCAAAATTGTTCTGAAAACGCAACACTAACTTAGGCTCAGTCTCAGCCTATACACAAGTACCAGCCTTCAATTTGGGTGCCACTACAGAGTTCACGAGGAGGCAAACCACAATCAATTGTTGATAAACAGTTTACTCATCTATTTATATATTCGAGTATTTTTTTCCCAGTCAACTTCCTTCAGATGAAGATCTGCTCCACTGTCCCAATGGATTTAAATGTCGTTTGAATGGATTCTTATCAGAAAATGTGTTTCTTGGAACACGTGACCACGAACATATCTTGAACAATAATTGATAGTTTATTCCGTGGTGGTTCAGACAACCTTTTGTAAAGTAAAAAACTTGCAATGTGCAGCGAGTTTTCGTTGTGACTAAGTATGTCACTTTTGATATCAAAAGTGACGAATGACTACGAAAATGACCATCCATATACAATACAAATATATTGTCAATAACTCTACACTGCACATTTTGACCGGACAACCTTAAAGCTCACTACTTCATTTACTCAACAACAACCATATTCGGACATTTAATGTGAACTATTTCATAATTAAGGACCAGTTGGTCCTGCTGTTACATCCATCTATAGTGCGTGATTAGTTGAAATTACGAAAGCACGACGCTAGCGAAAACCACCATAATTCTACTCAAATTGTCTGGATAAAATAAAACTTCCACATAGTATACACGTAGGTTTTCCATGAATTCATATGATAATTCATCGTGATTATTCATAAAGATTACACGTTTTGAATAGATCATACTCGATCTCGAACTGATACAGTTTAGAGTGTGCTTACCAACCTCCCAGCACCTGGTCATTTTTAATTTCAAAAACTACTTCGATATTCCAAAAACTGTGCATAAATATGATTTGCTTCTGATTATAGGAACATCAAGAAAACAGACACTTAAATTACAAAGATGAATTCGGAGTGAGGACTTTGAGCGTGTTGAGTGACATTTCGTTGAACTTATTTGTGAGGTGCCATATCTATATACTCGACGTATAACGATTCATATATATGATTATCAAAAATGTGCAAAATTTATTTCGATTTCCAAACATATCGAATGGGCCATAAATGAAGCAGATATCTTGTGTGAAAATAACATCGTTGGATCGTGGCGATACGGGCTTTAATTCATCGTCCACTCCATGTACAAGTTACCTGACAGCATTGACATGATCTGGATTGAGATCCCCCACAGTCATAGTCTTTCCTAAAATGTGCAGAGATTCGACGTTCTACTTTTAATGTACAATCGTGTTGATCTAATGATAAATGAGCCGGTTTTCCAAACTGATTCAATCAATAACACAATTCAACAGGCATTACTAAGAATAATATTTGATGCTCGAATCAATCGCTAAATAAAGAAACGAACGTATCGATTAGATAATGTCGACGTACTCTCTTATTTTTTTAGGTGCACATTTTGACGTCAATTTGGTCATGACTGGAACTATTGTATAATATGAGTTTACGCGCCAAATACAGATAATAAACATTTTATTGTTCATATTGATCCAAATTTGCATCTGTTGATAATCCAATCACAATTTTACACATGTCATTAGCAATGTTAATCATGTATGTGTCTACAACGCGCGTTAGTATAAACATAAAGAACACAGTGTTTGTGTTGTCCTGCTTGAGTACTGTTGTTTCACATTGTGATGTATTGTTATTTATATACACTTGTATGTTTTATAGTACGTGTATATTAAAATAGACTGTTGCAGTGTCCTCAATTCAGATATGCCTCCAAAAGACTATACTACTCAGAACGTTGTAGAAATTGGTGCAAAGTAAGTTGGTTAACATTGCGCTCCTTTCACATAGAGTTTATTTATATTGATTTATCGTAACATTTCAGTCGTCATTCAGAATTATTTAAATCAATGTTTATGTAATGGTTGACAATAGTGTTCATATATGCAATATGTAAACTGTTCATCTCAGTGTAGTACCATCTGATCTAGACTGATATCGTGAATGATATTCCAACGTACACGTTTGCAAAAAAAAATTCATTCATTTTCCTGTAGTATTGATGACTCAAATTTATCTGTGGCTAAATTTTTTGAAGTTTTGAAGATGTCAAAACAAGCAGTATAAACACTTATATGCAGTGTCAATACTCGATTATTTCAGCGACCATGCATTTTTCCGAGACCCCGTCGCCGTGAGAGATGTATTTATGCACGATAGAATTTCGGTTAAAGCCATTATCATCTGGAGCTGGGTACACTATCCTGGACGTATGTTCCATGTATACCTTCTCGACGATCACAACGATGTGATCAGTGATCATTGGATGAGGCCTGAATCTGTCAATATTCTGGACCAACTTCTCCCGAGTAGAAACCATGTCTACTCAATGTTATGTCTGGTCACGGCATATAAATCAGAAGTGAGTTTATGGTTTTGTTTGAATAAGCTGTAAGATGTTACAATGTCTTGTTAATGTTGCATCAAAACCGAGTGGGACTGGATCTGAAGTTTCCTTATGTTCACCGTCTCTTAAATTTCAAATTTGTAGATGGATAACGTAGTATTTTGTATGCATGAAAGTCTCATACGCATTGTCGCGGCGGGCTAACTCTGTATATCGTATCTTTACAGATCATTATGTCAATCGGTGATGGTCAGGTTTGGGACTGCTTTAGCACCATGGTATTGTCCACTCACCAAAGAAGTAATCAGTTTGAATCGCGGTTGTGGATCACAAGATGTGGTCGGAGGAGCGTTGTCAATCCTATTACGACTTTGGCCATTTCGTGGGTTTATGAATTATTAGTTTTGAACATGGAATTAGTGCTCAATGAATTCATGATTGCACACAATCTAAACCAAAATATCACCTTTCCGAAATCATAATCACTGGGTATCAAATTTGAACATCAAATAGTCTTCCATTTCCTCGAGTAACGTTTGAATACATCAATAGTAACATGAATGTGGGTACACAACGCGTTGTATATACAATGCAAGGTATGTCGGGTTAGTTCATAAACCAAAATAATGTATGTCATCAAGGACCGTTCTAACTTAATGAATTTTTCCAGACACGTTTTCCGGCGTATACAAGCCACTCACGCAAGACAATATCCAGAAGAGGGATTCACAAATTGATGTTAGGTTCGGTGAGCAACAGCATAACTTTCTCCCATTGTATAAATCCTCAATTGCCTGCAGATTAAATGTCTATGCATGTCCAAGGTTATGTTAGTATATAGTTTTCATGCATGTATAAATTTCAATTATTCTCGACTTGGATATTGATTTCATTATTAATCAGTTTTTTCTCATAACACAACGCCCGTTACGCCTGTTCATTGACATATTCATTTTTTTCTGTTATTCATTGCTTTCAACCATGACATATGTTCATTTGATTCATCGATTTCCCACATGACATATGTTCACCCGATCAAACTAAAGCGTAGTGTACATAAGCACTACACTATACTATCTAACAGGTTCCGATCGCCACAGTAACAATCACCAATTCAGTACGCATCCATTATTCTAAATTACAAACATGTATATAGTCATATCTTAGTACTTTTCCTTTCATTTATTCTTGAACATTCAGAACATGTCCGATTCAGATTCTGACCATGACAATAGTCTCATTTGAGTTAATACTATTTGGTCGATTTTGATTTCAACATTGAACACAAAAAATACCACAGTCATGTAGTCATTTTTGAACAGAGCTAATACTATTTGGTCAGTTTTGATTTCAAAAATGGCTCCAACATTGAACACCAAAATACCACAGTCATGTAGTCATTTTTGAAATCAAAAATGTCAAGAATTATGAATACCATACCGTAAGTCTGAACGTACAATCGATGTCATTCATGTTATTTCTGTTTAGACCCAAGTTATGTTCGACAGAGCAAGTTAATACCGTGAACATGTTATATATATATATATGTATATGAATAAACCATTTGAAACATTCAGTTTTTCATGTCATTCAAAATGATAATTTTTAACAAAATGAATATTTTTAATCATTAGGTCCCGTTACTAGGTACGTGAGCTGGCTAACTGGAACATTCGAGCAAAAAATCCGTAGTTTAACGAGCAACACAACATCTACATGGCGTTATTGACCAGGTATCCATACCAACGTTCAATAGATCACGCGTCATAGGAATATTTAGTGAAATATGTTTTTAATGTACATAACTACTATACCATATTCATTAACGTTTTTTTTTGCTAGCTACGTTAATAATACATTAGTAAAGCTCCTATCACAACTGACATACCTTCATGACTCGTTGAACCGATCCGAAAAATCATCATGTCACACCGTTTTTGTGGAGCCGGAACCAGTTGGTCCCGTTACTATTTGGATGAACTACTTGTGTGTGAAATTTCATGCCAAAATGTCCAGTCAATCGACCCCCACACACTCTGCACGGCGCAATTTTACACTTATGCTCCTTTAGGTTTTGCCAAACGATCCACCTTTATGACTCGTTCATCATGTCACATCGTTTTTGTGGAGCCGGAACCAGTTGGTCCCGCTACTATTTGGATGAACTGCTTGTGTGTGAAATTTCATGCCAAAATGTCCAGTCAATCGACCCCCACACACTCTGCACGGCGCAATTTTACACTTATGCTCCTCTACATTTGCCAAACGATCCACCTTCATGACTCGTTGAACCGATCCGAAAAATCATCATGTCACATCGTTTTGTGGAGCCGGAACCAGTTGGTCCCGCTACTATTTGGATGAACTGCTTGTGTGTGAAATTTCATGCCAAAATGTCCAGTCAATCGACCCCCACACACTCTGCACTGCGCAATTTTACATTTATGCTCCTTTAGGTTTTGCCAATCATCATCGAGATTATGCATTGCACTACGGTTGGCTTAGACGGACAATCATGCATTGTTAGATTTTTAAATAATAATCACTATATTCATTTATTATCATTTGCATTTATTAGTATTCGTGTCCAATGTGCAAGTCTTTTCACCTTGTCTGCTACTGATTTATTCAGGGTTCTACTGCATCATGGAGCAAGATCATGGAATCAACTATGTAAGTCCCATATAGTTGCAATTTTAAATATTGATGGTTTAAACATTGAGATGTTTTTAAATTCGTACATGAGACATAAATGTGGCATAAACTAACAGTTTAGCTTCGTCATGCGACAGAATCAATTGAATGTACATTGAAAAGATTATGCAAACATTTGAAACCGAATCAAAATTCAACCACCGAAAGTATTCTCGTATTGTTTGACGTATGTTAGTTTTATATAAGTCACTTGTTGATATATCGATGCAGATTTTGAATCATCATCGGCGCACAATTGAAGAATTTGAAGTCACCTTTCGAGAAGCATTTTACAGCAGCTGTCGTGACCTTGCAACTCTCAAGCTGGTAAGTGAAACCATTCTCACAATGATGATTGGCACAAATAGACTTGTAATACTGAAGAGTTTACTTTTGACGTGTCTAACAAAGTCTTCATATGTTGAATGCAATAATGAATTGATCGAAACAATACTCAGGATCTCTTCGATCACGGAAGAGTGGCGTCGGCGAGATTGATCGTCGTGAATCATCATGTCACCGGAATTTTGGAGTTGTTCAAAAGTCTAAAAAGAGCCGTATACCAGTCACATGCCTGCTGTGCCCTGTTGTTCGGGGAAATCCGTGAACGATGTCATGTGAGTCAATTGTTAATGCGTTCATCAAGCCTGTCTAATGGAAAATACTCTTGTCCCATTTTGCAGGATCTCATATTGATTGTTCAACATATGGCATACAACAACCGCCTTATTTCGACAATAGAGGACATTCTCGCCATGGAAGACGAACTGTTGGCACTGGCTCGTCTACATGAAGAATTTTATCGACAAATATTGGCTGACATTTTCCAAGTAAGTTTTCACGGTTATATACCAATCGGAACGGTTTTTTTCCATAAACTTTTCACGAATTAATCATTTCAGGTTGTACGCGACGAATAGAAAAGACTCACAACTTCCGGTACCATGTATGCTTTCACTGATGTGATCATTAGATATGAAACCTATTGTTTGTTTGTATGTTGACGTCAAAGAAAATTTCATAATGCTAATATTTCAAGTGTTCAATCACACAATACAACGCCGAAACGTACACACAGTTTTTAGCGAGCAGACACCGATTAACACAATGAAGGAATGTGGTCAAAAATTTAATTAAAATCAAAATAAACACAAGCTTGTGATTCTATATGAAAACTAAAAGTTCATTCCGTGCTTTCATTTTCTGTTCTGTTGGAGGCCACCATCCCTCTTGTACGTGCCCACGTAGACAATTTCGTCGGTTTCACTTTCCACATGACTGCAATAAATTTATGTAAACTAGAACGAAAACGTATGTCTAGTTTACGTGAATACATGTATTCGACTATTTGTTGTATCTTGTGCCTTTCTGGCAGTTTCACTGTCATAACGATGATTGTGCAGAGACAAAAAATAATAATCTAACCACATTGACTGTCATTCGTGTGAGCACTCCAATCATAAACATAATAATTGAATACACGCTACCTATTTTCGGACATGTACTGGTTACCATTCGAATTCCCATCAACTTCGTTGTGAACACGGACCAGCTCTGCACGCGGCTCGCTTCAAATAGAGAAGTATGATTCAGAAGCTGGTACACGTATATTGAAACTGAACACGTGGAACTATCATTATCAATCATAAACGAAACTAACATGTGAACGTATGTTTTGTCGGTGTCAGGGCACGTAGATTGCTCAATCCAATCTCGGTTCAACAATTCTTCTCTACGGTTAGTGATATCTTCCAACGGAGTCTCAGATGACGAACTGTAATACAGAATACTATCATGATGGAAGTGAATTCTAACAATCCATCACTCGAACGTACGAGAACATGTATCATTGACGAAACAAACTGACAAAACGATATTTCGTCCGAACAAATCGGAATCCGAACGCCACCATGTACCGACGTCATCGTAATCATAACTCAGATTGGCTTCTTGGCTCATGTAGTCTGGAATTGGGTGATAAACGATGGATAACTAAATGGTCAAAGAAAGGAATCAAATTCATACGAAAACATACACCCCACATACATAATAGTTGTAAAACAAGAGTTTCGTCTACTATACACACATTGTATAATAATCCCACAACCTTTGGTCAGTTCAAATTCAGAAATGTTCCGAGAAGAATAAGTTCCGTGTGAAAATCATATATAATACATGTATAACAGTTACAAGTTTGACGATCGTCCATAACGGCGGAATCATACACAAAAGTATTAACCACATCATCATGGTAGCCATGACAATTGATTTCTTATACTTCAAACACATCTTCCGAATTTGTAATTATAAACATACACACACATTGTGGCAATTTGCAATTTTCAAGATAATTAAGGTTGTAATTTAGCAACTCTTCGAAGAAGTATTCGCAGACATGAAAAACATAAGAAATACAAAATTTTCATTGTGCCACACATCAATAAATCATTAGCCATATCAGATGGGCATCGTTCAGATTATAGATCCACCACTCGTCGTCCATGACGGTGTAATCATACGACGGTATCATGAAGAGAGACCAAATCTCAAGAAAATCCAATGGATACTGATCATGTGCCCAGATCGGCACAGAGGCCAGAATGGATGACGTGATGTCACTCCTAGAAGCGCCAGTAAGACACCTTAGACGATTTTCTGAAAGGCAACTAATGGAAAATAAAAAAGGACCGAATTAAAACAATGTGGCAGGCTATAACAACATTCATGTGGTGAAAAACTAACCAATAAGCAGCCGATGACATTCCAATATCTGTCTCATGTCAAAATGAATTGAATAATGGCCGGGCGGATGCTGCTTACATAGCTACGTTACAATTGGTTTCGATAACCATCAAATTGATGGAGTTCGCATCGAGACTATTAGGCACCATCATAACTTGTCTTCAGTCAACCCGAAACTTAATAATGCACCTCGTTCAAATATATATCAATTTCAAGTAATTTATACCAAAAGTTCCCATTGCATTTTTCCCAGCTATGACTACACATGGAACTGTCAACAAATACTGCTCACTCGACCCAATTTCAGAATAGAGATACGATTATTCTTTCAAAAAAAATCAAGTTGTGCCATCTAGCACATATACTGAAAAACTGCTCACTGGACTCAATTTCGGAATAGAAATACGAGTATTCTTTCAATAAAATCAAGTACTGCCCTCTAGCACATGTACTGAAAATGTTCAGTTTTAGTCCACACGTCCATTTTTTTTGATTTCAAAAACGGCATCAGTCCTATTCAGTGCACTGTTCACCTTAAGCGGTCATTTTCGATTTCGAAAATCCCCACGTCACATCGTACAACTGAACCCAATCGAATGAGACACTGTATCTGTCATCAAACATGAGCTAATTGATGCTCTTTCTTTATATAGACATGTATTCAGCATTGATTTAAATATTCTAATAACTCATGTTACCACATCAGCATTACGAGGATTGACAACGCTCACGTGTGTCTAGATTGACCCCTAAATGTTTCGATATCTGATGTTTATATACAGATGGGAAACGATATTATTACAATTTTTATTCTTGAAAAAAAACTAATCAGTCACGAGGAAATATCAGTAAGTAAGAAGCTACTAGAATATTAAGTCAGGCAAGTAAGAAGTTCAGTTAACAAGATGAAAACTATTTGAGATCACAATTGCTAACACGCATAGTTCGTTCGACGACCAGTTGTAACTCTGCTACTGCTTCCCTTTGAATTTTGTATCCGCTATAATCCTGAATAAATAAAATGACTATTTCTATCCCGAATCGGTTGAGGTTTCCAAGTAAAACCCATGTTAGCGTTCATTAGGACACGTACAGAGTGTGGGTTCTTTTCAACTAATCATATAACGGCCACTTTTAGTGTTATTTTTCAGCACTCAGTGAACAGCAACATAATTCATCCGGTATCACTGTGTTTAACGTATAGAACCACGTGTTTTCCCCGAATATCTTCAAGACCAGTTTATGTTCGTTTTGACAGATTTGTACGGTATGCCAATGTCCTAGATTTATAATATAGCTGTGCCTATGCAAATGACAGCACCATATCTAGATCGGCCACGGAATTGACGTCAATGTCAAAATGTGGTGTCATTTTAGTAGTTTGCCAAATATTTTTGACGTCAACATTGGACATCAATAACTTTGATCGCCATTTTGGTCGATGGATAAAACGGTTTATAACAGTTACCTCCTTGAGAATCCCAACAACCATCATGTCGATCGTAACATGTAGATCATGTACTGTATTTGTTTTTTTAACAGATTTAAATTCAACAATGGCCGCGCTATACATAATGTGTTTGATTGATTGTGAGTGACCCACGTGGTGGATATTCGTGACAGTATGAGTTTGAGTGTTCGACTCGTTGCCCTGAGCTTGATTGTTCAGACTGTTGACCTGAACTATAAACTGACTCTATGGCAACTAATTCCTCCAATATCGAAAGGACTAATTCGACAAAAATTAGAACACACTGGTTGGCACAAACAAACTGGAACGCAACTTCAAATCTCTCATCTCTAAAACATTTTTAAGTGAATGTGAATTGCTCTCCCCTCATCCTATCGGGACAAACCAGAACACACCAAATTCAAACTAGTTTTGTAGGGTTTTCAAGAGTTTACTCACAATCAATCAAACACATTATGTATAGCGCGGCCATTGCTGAATTTAAATCTGTTAAAAAAACAAATACAGTACATGATCTACATGTTACGATCGACATGGCCGCATCAAGTATGATCCGGCCATGTTGATCCTGACACAATTCAAAGGGCGGTTAATGAAACGCGCTCCATTGAGAATAACTACGTTGCAATAAATTCGGTTATCAAAAAATTCAAGTTTACTTGCTATTTTCAAGTTATAGATTTATCTTAATTTCTGATGTGACATACTTTTATTTCTTCATTTCTGTTCTCTTACTTAACTGACTGCCATCAATCATTTATTTGTGTGGGGTCATTGGGCCACTGTTCCATTATATCTGTCTCATTTTACTTTTGGTCGATCATTACGCTTATTCTTAGCCGGGATCATGCCTGCGCACAAACGCAAACCTATGAAGCAGCAAAAAGCATACATACAAGGAGTACCGCAATATTCAGTTGGTGGTGAGTACAACTGTTCTCGTATAGTAATCAATTATAGATTTTTCCACATGTAAAAAAAGTACGCATGTGTGGATGTGTTCCTAATATTTCTTTATGGAGTTTTTCTTGTAATGTTTTTATTTGTTCCAGTCCACTCTCTCAACAGCCTGCCTCGTCTTGTCGCGACTCTGAATCTAAAACTGAATCGAGTTCTTTTTTCAAAGATGGTTGTTGGGATTCTCAAGGAGGTAACTGTTATAAACCGTTTTATCCATCGACCAAAATGGCGATAAAAAGTTATTGATGTTCCAATGTTGACGTCAAAAATATTTGGCAAACTACTAAAATGACACCACATTTTGACATTGACGTCAAATCGTGGCCGATCTAGATATGGTGCTGTCATTTGCATAGGCACAGCTATATTATAAATCTAGGACATTGGCATACCGTACAAAATCTGTCAAACGAACATAACTGGTTTGAAGATATTCGGGGAAAACACGTGGTTCTATACGTTAAACACAGTGATACCGGATGAATTATGTTGCTGTTCACTGGTGCTGAAAAATAACACTAAAAGTGCCGTTATATGATTAGTTGAAAAGAACCACACTCTGTACGTGTCCTAATGAACGCTAACATGGGTTTTACTTGGAACCTCAACCGATTCGGGATAGAAATAGTCATTTTATTTATTTCAGGATTATAGCGGATACAAAATTCAAAGGGAAGCAGTAGCAGAGTTACAACTGGTCGTCGAACGAACTATGCGTGTTAGCAATTGTGATCTCAAATAGTTTTCATCTTGTTAACTGAACTTCTTACTTGCCTGACTTAATATTCTAGTAGCTTCTTACTTACTGATATTTCCTCGTGACTGATTAGTTTTTTTTTCAAGAATAAAAATTGTAATAATTATCGTTTCCCATCTGTATATAAACATCAGATATCGAAAAATTTAGTGGTCAATCTAGACACACGTGAGCGTTGTCAATCCTCGTAATGCTGATGTGGTAACATGAGTTATTAGAATATTTAAATCAATGCTGAATACATGTCTATATAAAGAAAGAGCATCAATTAGCTCATGTTTGATGACAGATACAGTGTCTCCATTGTGATTGGGTTCAGTTGTACGATGTGACGTGGGGATTTTCGAAATCGAAAAATGACCGCTTAAGGTGAACAGTGCACTGAATAGGACTGATTGCCGTTTTGAAATCAAAAAAAATGGACGTGGACTAAAACTGAACATTTTCAGTACATGTGCTAGAGGGCAGTACTTTGATTTTATTGAAAGAATACTCGTATTTCTATTCCGAAATTGAGTCCAGTCAGTGAGCAGTTTTTCAGTATATTGTGCTAGATGGCACAACTTGATTTTTTTTTTTGAAAGAATAAGATCGTATCTGCTATTCTGAAATTGGGTCGAGTGAGCAGTATTTGTTGACAGTTCCATGTGTAGTCATAGCTGGGAAAAAATGCAATGGGAACTTTTGGTATAAATTACTTGAAATTGATATATATTTGAACGAGGTTGCATTATTAAGTTTCGGGTTGACTGAAGACAAGTTATGATGGTGCCTAATAGTCTCGATGCGAACTCCATCAATTTGATGGTTATCGAAACCAATTGTAACGTAGCTATGTAAGCAGCATCCGCCCGGCCATTATTCAATTCATTTTGACATGAGACAGATATTGGAATGTCATCGGCTGCTTATTGGTTAGTTTTTCACCACATGAATGTTGTTATAGCCTGCCACATTGTTTTTAATTCGGTCCTTTTTTATTTTCCATTAGTTGCCTTTCAGAAAATCGTCTAAGGTGTCTTACTGGCGCTTCTAGGAGTGACATCACGTCATCCATTCTGGCCTCTGTGCCGATCTGGGCACATGATCAGTATCCATTGGATTTTCTTGAGATTTGGTCTCTCTTCATGATACCGTCGTATGATTACACCGTCATGGACGACGGAGTGGTGGATCTATAATCTGAACGATGCCCATCTGATATGGCTAATGATTTATTGATGTGTGGCACAATGAAAATTTTGTATTTCTTATGTTTTTCATGTCTGCGAATACTTCTTCGAAGAGGTTGCTAAATTACAACCTTAATTATCTTGAAATTGCAAGTTGCCACAATGTGTGTGTATGTTTATAATTACAAATTCGGAAAATGTGTTTGAAGTATAAGAAATCAATTGTCATGGCTACCATGATGATGTGGTTAATACTTTTGTGTATGATTCCGCCGTTATGGACGATCGTCAAACTTGTAACTGTTTATACATGTATTATATATGATTTTCACACGGAACTTATTCTTCTCGGAACATTTCTGAATTTGAACTGACCAAAGGTTGTGGGATTATTATACAATTTGTGTATAGTAGACCGAAACTCTTGTTTTACAACTATTATGTATGTGGGGTGTATGTTTTTCGTATGAATTTGATTCCTTTCTTTGACCATTTAGTTATCCATCGTTTATCACCCAATTCCAGACTACATGAGCCAAGAAGCCAATCTGAGTTATGATTACGATGACGTCGGTACATGGTGGCGTTCGGATTCCGATTTGTCCGGACGAAATATCGTTTTGTCAGTTTGTTTCGTCAATGATACATGTTCTCGTACGTTCGAGTGATGGATTGTTAGAATTCACTTCCATCATGATAGTATTCTGTATTACAGTTCGTCATCTGAGACTCCGTTGGAAGATATCACTAACCGTAGAGAAGAATTGTTGAACCGAGATTGGATTGAGCAATCTACGTGCCCTGACACCGACAAAACATACGTTCACATGTTAGTTTCGTTTATGATTGATAATGATAGTTCCACGTGTTTCAGTTTCAATATACGTGTACCAGCTTCTGAATCATACTTCTCTATTTGAAGCGAGCCGCGTGCAGAGCTGGTCCGTGTTCACAACGAAGTTGATGGGAATTCGAATGGTAACCAGTACATGTCCGAAAATAGGTAGCGTGTATTCAATTATTATGTTTATGATTGGAGTGCTCACACGAATGACAGTCAATGTGGTTAGATTATTATTTTTTTGTCTCTGCACAATCATCGTTATGACAGTGAAACTGCCAGAAAGGCACAAGATACAACAAATAGTCGAATACATGTATTCACGTAAACTAGACATACGTTTTTCGTTCTAGTTTACATAAATTTATTGCAGTCATGTGGAAAGTGAAACCGACGAAATTGTCTACGTGGGCACGTACAAGAGGGATGGTGGCCTCCAACAGAACAGAAAATGAAAGCACGGAATGAACTTTTAGTTTCATATAGAATCACAAGCTTGTGTTTATTTTGATTTTAATTAAATTTTTTGACCACATTCCTTCATTAGTGTTAATCGGTGTCTGCTCGCTAAAAACTGTGTGTACGTTTCGGCGTTGTATTGTGTGATTGAACACTTGAAATATTAGCATTATGAAATTTTCTTTGACGTCAACATACAAACAAACAATAGGTTTCATATCTAATGATCACATCAGTGAAAGCATACATGGTACCGGAAGTTGTGAGTCCTTTTCTATTCGTCGCGTACAACCTGAAATGATTAATTCGTGAAAAGTTTATGGAAAAAAACCGTTCCGATTGGTATATAACCGTGAAAACTTACTTGGAAAAATGTCAGCCAATATTTGTCGATAAAATTCTTCATGTAGACGAGCCAGTGCCAACAGTTCGTCTTCCATGGCGAGAATGTCCTCTATTGTCGAAATAAGGCGGTTGTTGTATGCCATATGTTGAACAATCAATATGAGATCCTGCAAAATGGGACAAGAGTATTTTCCATTAGACAGGCTTGATGAACGCATTAACAATTGACTCACATGACATCGTTCACGGATTTCCCCCGAACAACAGGGCACAGCTGGCATGTGACTGGTATACGGCTCTTTTTTAGACTTTTTGAACAACTCCAAAATTCCGGTGACATGATGATTCACGACGATCAATCTCGCCGACGCCACTCTTCCGTGATCGAAGAGATCCTGAGTATTGTTTCGATCAATTCATTATTGCATTCAACATATGAAGACTTTGTTAGACACGTCAAAAGTAAACTCTTCAGTATTACATGTCTATTTGTGCCAATCATCATTGTGAGAATGGTTTCACTTACCAGCTTGAGAGTTGCAAGGTCACGACAGCTGCTGTAAAATGCTTCTCGAAAGGTGACTTCAAATTCTTCAATTGTGCGCCGATGATGATTCAAAATCTGCATCGATATATCAACAAGTGACTTATAAAAAACTAACATACGTCAAACAATACGAGAATACTTTCGGTGGTTGAATTTTGATTCGGGTTTTCAAATGTTTTGCATAATCTTTTCAATGTACATTCAATTGATTCTGTCGCATGACGAAGCTAAACTGTTAGTTTATGCCACATTTATGTTCCATGTACGAATTTAAAAACATCTCAATGTTTAAACCATCAATATTTAAAATTGCAACTATATGGGAACTTACATAGTTGATTCCATGATCTTGCTCCATGATGCAGTAGAACCCTGAATAAATCAGTAGCAGACAAGGTGAAAAGACTTGCACATTGGACACGAATACTAATAAATGCAAATGATAATAAATGAATATAGTGATTATTATTTAAAAATCTAACAATGCATGATTGTCCGTCTAAGCCAACCGTAGTGCAATGCATAATCTCGATGATGATTGGCAAAACCTAAAGGAGCATAAATGTAAAATTGCGCAGTGGCAGAGTGTGTGGGGGTCGATTGACTGGACATTTTGGCATGAAATTTCACACACAAGCAGTTCATCCAAATAGTAGCGGGACCAACTGGTTTCCGGCTCCACTCAAAAACTATGTGACATGATGATTTTTCGGATCGGTTCAACGAGTCATGAAGGTGGATCGTTTGGCAAATGTAGAGGAGCATAAGTGTAAAATTGCGCCGTGCAGAGTGTGTGGGGGTCGATTGACTGGACATTTTGGCATGAAATTTTCACACACAAGCAGTTCCTCTCCAAATAGTAGCGGGACCAACCGGTTCCGGCTCCACAAAAACGATGTGACATGATGAACGAGTCATAAAGGTGGATTGTTTGGCAAAACCTAAATTAGCATAAGTGTAAAATTGCGCCGTGCAGAGTGTGTGGGGGTCGATTGACTGGACATTTTGGCATGAAATTTCACACACAAGTAGTTCATCCAAATAGTAACGGGACCAACTGGTTCCGGCTCCACAAAAACGGTGTGACATGATGATTTTTCGGATCGGTTCAACGAGTCATGAAGGTATGTCAGTTGTGATAGGAGCTTTACTAATGTATTATTAACGTAGCTAGCAAAAAAAAACGTTAATGAATATGGTATAGTAGTTATGTACATTAAAAAACATATTTCACTAAATATTCCTATGAAACGTGATCTATTGAACGTTGGTATGGATACCTGGTCAATAACGCCATGTAGATGTTGTGTTGCTCGTTAAACTACGGATTTTTTGCGAGAACAGTTCATACGGCTATCAAGTCTGTTGCTCCCAGCTACAAAAACCTAATACGACTATATATTCTGTGGCGCACAGCCACAAAAGACGAATTAACGCGGTTGTTGACTCTTTGCCTCGCAGTTACAGATAACATTTCATACGGGCTATCAAATCTGTTGCTCCCAGCTACAAAAAACCCTGATACGACAATCTAATTCTGTGGCGCACAGCCACAAAGACGAATTAACCGCGGTTATTGACATTTTGACTTGCAGCTACAAAAAAAAATCATACGGCTATCAAGTCTGTTGCTTCCAACTACAGAAACATAATACGACAATCTATTCTGTGGCGCACAGCCACAAAACACGAAATATCGCGCGGTTATCGACTTGTTGGCTTGCAGCTACAGAGAAAAGTTCATACGGCTATCAAGTCTGTTGCTCCCAGCTACAAAAACCTGATACGACAATCTATTCTGTGGCGCACAGCCACAAAAGACAAATTAACGCGGTTATTACCTCTTTGCCTTGCAGCTACAGATAAAGTTCATACGGCTATCAAATCTGTTGCTCCCAGCTACAAAAACCTAATACGACAATCTATTCTGTGGCGCACAGCCACAAAATACAAATTATCGCGGTTATCGACTTGTTGGCTTGCAGCTACCGAGAAAAGTTCATACGGCTATCAAGTCTGTTGCTCCCAGCTACAAAAAACCTAATACGACTATATATTCTGTGGCGCACAGCCACAAAAGACGAATTAACGCGGTTATTTGACTCTTTGCCTCGCAGTTACAGAGAACATTTCATACGGCTATCAAATCTGTTGCTCCCAGCTACAAAAACCTAATACGACAATCTATTCTGTGGCGCACAGCCACAAAGACGAATTAACGCGGTTATTGACTCTTTGCCTCGCAGTTACAGAGAACATTTCATACGGCTATCAAATCTGTTGCTCCCAGCTACAAAAACCTAATACGACTTTATATTCTGTGGCGCACAGCCACAAAAGACAACTTTTTTCTGTAGCTGCACGGCAAAGAGTCAATAACCGCGCGTTAATTTGTCTTTTGTGGCTGTGCGCCACAGAATATAAAGTCGTATTAGGTTTTTGTAGCTGG
>CAXIWQ010000511.1:0-45940 GCA_964036275.1 Litoditis marina
TGCGCCCCTTAGACAGCTACTCTCAAATGGAGCAGCTACTGCTACAAAAACCGAAAAATAATAATATACTCAAGTATAACTGTTCATCACAAACATACAAAAGTCGTAAAATATTTTTTCAAACCTGTAAACTAGAATCTACAAATCACAGATGTTAACTCAACGTAGTCAATTGTAAATTTTCTGGTGTTGCGGACAAAGGTTTGCAGTTTTTTGTCGTTACTTCAACTCTAGGTGCTACGCTTGTCATATTATTTAACAGTTGTTCTCTCATTCGCAGCTGTGATTTGTAGATTCTAGTTTACAGGTTTGAAAAAATATTTTACGACTTTTGTATGTTTGTGATGAACAGTTATACTTGAGTATATTATTATTTTTCGGTTTTTGTAGCAGTAGCTGCTCCATTTGAGAGTAGCTGTCTAAGGGGCGCACAGCAGAAGACAAATCTCACAGTCGTTGGGCCCCCACTTTTTCATGAATAGATTGTCGTATTAGGTTTTTGTAGCTGGGAGCAACATACTCGATAGCCGTATAAACTTTTTTCCTGTAGCTGCACGGTAAAGAGTCAATAACCGCGTTATTTGTCTTTTGTGGCTGTGCGCCACAGAATAGCAAGTCGTATTAGGTTTTTGTAGCTGGGAGCAACAGACTTGATAGCCGTATAAACTTTTCTCTGTAGCTGCAAGGCAAAGAGTTAATAACCGCGTTAATTTGTCTTTTGTGGCTGTGTGCCACAGAAAAGATAGTTGTATTGGGTTTTTCTAGCTGGGAGCAACATACTTGATAGCCGTATAAACTTTTTTCTGTAGCTGCAAGGCAAAGAGTCAATAACCGCGTTAATCTGTCTTTTGTGGCTGTGCGCCACAGAATATAAAGTCGTATTAGGTTTTTGTAGTTGGGAGCAACAGACTTGATTGCCGTATGAGTTTTTTTTCTGTAACTGCAAGCCGAAGAGTCGATAACCGCGTTAATTCGTATTTCGTGGCTGTGCGCCACAGAATAGATAATCGTATTAGGTTTTTGTAGCTGGGAGCAACAGACTTGATAGCCGTATAAACTTTTTTCTGTAGCTGCAAGGCAAAGAGTCAATAACCGCGTTAATTTGTCTTTTGTGGTTGTGCGCCACAGAATATAAAGTCGTATTAGGTTTTTGTAGTTGGGAGCAACAGACTTGATAGCCGTATGATTTTTTTTGTAGGTGCAAGGCAAAAAGTCAATAACCGCGTTAATTCGTATTTGGTGGATGTGCGCCACAAAATAGATTGTTGTATTAGGTTTTTGTAGCTGGGAGCAACAGATTTGATAGCCGTATGAACTGTTCTCTGTAGCTGCAAGGCAAAGAGTCAATAACGCGTTAATTCGTTTTTTGTGGCTGTGCGCCACAGAATATATAGTCGTCTTAGGTTTTTGTAGCTGGGAGCAACAGACTTGATAGCCGTATAAACTTTTTTCTGTAGCTGCAAGGCAAAGAGTCAATAACCGCGTTAATTTGTCTTTTGTGGTTGTGCGCCACAGAATATAAAGTCGTATTAGGTTTTTGTAGTTGGGAGCAACAGACTTGATAGCCGTATGAACTGTTCTCTGTAGCTGCAAGGCAAAGAGTCAATAACGCGTTAATTCGTCTTTTGTGGCTGTGCGCCACAGAATACATAGTCGTCTTAGGTTTTTGTATCTGGGAGCAACAGACTTGATAGCCGTATGAACTTTTTTCTGTAGCTGCAAGGCAAAGAGTCAATAACCGCGTTAAGTCGTCTTTTGTGGCTGTGCGCCACTAAATATATAGTCGTGTTAGGTCTTTGTAGCTGGGAGCAACATACTTGATAGCCGTATAAACTTTTATTTTGTAGCTTTACGGCAAAGAGTCAATAACCGCGTTAATTTGTCTTTTGTGGCTGTGCGCCACAGAAAGGCAAAGAGTCGACAACCGCGTTAATTCGTATTTTGTGGCTGTGCGCCACAGAATAGATTGTCGTATCAGGTTTTTGTAGCTGGGAGCAACATACTCGATAGCCGTATAAACTGTTTTCTGTAGCTGCACGGTAAAGTGTCAATAACCGCGTTAATTTGTCTTTTGTGGCTGTGCGCCACAAAATAGTAAGTCGTATTAGGTTTTTGTAGCTGGGAGCAACAGACTTGATAGCCGTATAAACTTTTTTTTGTAGCTGCAAGGCAAATAGTCAATAACCGCGTTAGTTCGTAATTTGTGGCTGTGTGCCACAGAAAAGATAGTTGTATTGGGTTTTTCTAGCTGGGAGCAACATACTTGATAGCCGTATAAACTTTTTTCTGTAGCTGCAAGGCAAAGAGTCAATAACCGCGTTAATCTGTCTTTTGTGGCTGTGCGCCACAGAATATAAAGTCGTATTAGGTTTTTGTAGTTGGGAGCAACAGACTTGATTGCCGTATGAGTTTTTTTCTGTAACTGCAAGCCGAAGAGTCGATAACCGCGTTGAATCGTATTTCGTGGCTGTGCGCCACAGAATAGATAATCGTATTAGGTTTTTGTAGCTGGGAGCAACAGACTTGATAGCCGTATAAACTTTTTTCTGTAGCTGCAAGGAAAAGAGTCAATAACCGCGTTAATTTGTCTTTTGTGGTTGTGCGCCACAGAATATAAAGTCGTATTAGGTTTTTGTAGTTGGGAGCAACAGACTTGATAGCCGTATGATTTTTTTTTGTAGGTGCAAGGCAAAGAGTCAATAACCGCGTTAATTCGTATTTGGTGGATGTGCGCCACAAAATAGATTGTCGTATCAGGTTTTTGTAGCTGGGAGCAACAGATTTGATAGCCGTATGAACTGTTCTCTGTAGCTGCAAGGCAAAGAGTCAATAACGCGTTAATTCGTCTTTTGTGGCTGTGCGCCACAGAATATATAGTCGTCTTAGGTTTTTGTATCTGGGAGCAACAGACTTGATAGCAGTATGAACTTTTTTCTGTAGCTGCAAGGCAAAGAGTCAATTACCGCGTTAAGTCGTCTTTTGTGGCTGTGCGCCACAAAATATATAGTCGTGTTAGGTCTTTGTAGCTGGGAGCAACATACTTGATAGCCGTATAAACTTTTTTCTGTAGCTTTACGGCAAAGAGTCAATAACCGCGTTAATTTGTCTTTTGTGGCTGTGCGCCAAAGAATATGGAGTCGTATTAGGTTTTTGTAGCTGGGAGCAACAGACTTGATAGCCGTATAAACTTTTCTCTGTAACTGCAAGCCAAAGAGTCAATAACCGCGTTATTTCGTATTTTATGGCTGTGCGCCACAGAATAGATAGTTGTATTGGGTTTTTCTAGCTGAGAGCAACATACTTGATAGCCGTATAAACTTTTTTCTGTAGCTGCAAGGCAAAGAGTCAATAACCGCGTTAATCTGTCTTTGGTGGCTGTGCGCCACAGAATATAAAGTCGTATTAGGTTTTTGTAGTTGGGAGCAACAGACTTGATTGCCGTATGAGTTTTTTTTTCTGTAACTGCAAGCCGAAGAGTCGATAACCGCGTTAATTTGTCTTTTGTGGTTGTGCGCCACAGAATATAAAGTCGTATTAGGTTTTTGTAGTTGGGAGCAACAGACTTGATAGCCGTATGATTTTTTTTGTAGGTGCAAGGCAAAGAGTCAATAACCGCGTTAATTCGTATTTGGTGGATGTGCGCCACAAAATAGATTGTCGTATTAGGTTTTTGTAGCTGGGAGCAACAGATTTGATAGCCGTATAAACTGTTCTCTGTAGCTGCAAGGCAAAGAGTCAATAACGCGTTAATTCGTCTTTTGTGGCTGTGCGCCACAGAATATATAGTCGTCTTAGGTTTTTGTATCTGGGAGCAACAGACTTGATAGCCGTATGAACTTTTTTCTGTAGCTGCAATGCAAAGAGTCAATAACCGCGTTAAGTCGTCTTTTGTGGCTGTGCGCCACAAAATATATAGTCGTGTTAGGTCTTTGTAGCTGGGAGCAACATACTTGATAGCCGTATAAACTTTTTTCGGTAGCTTTACGGCAAAGAGTCAATAACCGCGTTAATTTGTCTTTTGTGGCTGTGCGCCACAGAATATGGAGTCGTATTAGGTTTTTGTAGCTGGGAGCAACAGACTTGATAGCCGTATAAACTTTTCTCTGTAACTGCAAGCCAAAGAGTCAATAACCGCGTTATTTCGTATTTTATGGCTGTGCGCCACAGAATAGATAGTTGTATTGGGTTTTTCTAGCTGAGAGCAACATACTTGATAGCCGTATAAACTTTTTTCTGTAGCTGCAAGGCAAAGAGTCAATAACCGCGTTAATCTGTCTTTGGTGGCTGTGCGCCACAGAATATAAAGTCGTATTAGGTTTTTGTAGTTGGGAGCAACAGACTTGATTGCCGTATGAGTTTTTTTTTCCGTAACTGCAAGCCGAAGAGTCGATAACCGCGTTAATTTGTCTTTTGTGGTTGTGCGCCACAGAATATAAAGTCGTATTAGGTTTTTGTAGTTGGGAGCAACAGACTTGATAGCCGTATGATTTTTTTTTGTAGGTGCAAGGCAAAGAGTCAATAACCGCGTTAATTCGTATTTGGTGGATGTGCGCCACAAAATAGATTGTCGTATTAGGTTTTTGTAGCTGGGAGCAACAGATTTGATAGCCGTATAAACTGTTCTCTGTAGCTGCAAGGCAAAGAGTCAATAACGCGTTAATTCGTCTTTTGTGGCTGTGCGCCACAGAATATATAGTCGTCTTAGGTTTTTGTATCTGGGAGCAACAGACTTGATAGCCGTATGAACTTTTTTCTGTAGCTGCAATGCAAAGAGTCAATAACCGCGTTAAGTCGTCTTTTGTGGCTGTGCGCCACAAAATATATAGTCGTGTTAGGTCTTTGTAGCTGGGAGCAACATACTTGATAGCCGTATAAACTTTTTTCGGTAGCTTTACGGCAAAGAGTCAATAACCGCGTTAATTTGTCTTTTGTGGCTGTGCGCCACAGAATATGGAGTCGTATTAGGTTTTTGTAGCTGGGAGCAACAGACTTGATAGCCGTATAAACTTTTCTCTGTAACTGCAAGCCAAAGAGTCAATAACCGCGTTATTTTGTATTTTATGGCTGTGCGCCACAGAATAGATTGTCGTATTAGGTTTTTGTAGCTGGGAGCAACAGATTTGATAGCCGTATGAACTTTTCTCTGTAACTGCAAGCCAAAAAGACGATAACCGCGTTAATTCGTATTTTGTGGCTGTGCGCCACTTAATAGATAGTCGTATTAGGTTTTTGTATCTGGGAGCAACAGACTTGATAGCCGTATGAACTGTTCTCTGTAGTTGCAAGGCAAAGAGTCGATAACCGCGTTAATTCGTATTTTGTGGCTGTGCGCCACAGAATAGATTGTCGTATTAGGTTTTTGTAGCTGGGAGCAACATACTCGATAGCCGTATAAATTTTTTTCTGTAGCTGCACGGTAAAGAGTCAATAACCGCGTTAATTTGTCTTTTGTGGCTGTGCGCCACAGAATAGTAAGTCGTATTAGGTTTTTGTAGCTGGGAGCAACAGACTTGATAGCCGTATAAACGTTTTTCTGTAGCTGCAAGGCAAAGAGTCAATAACCGCGTTAATTCGTCTTTTGTGGCTGTGTGCCACAGAAAAGATAGTTGTATTGGGTTTTTCTAACTGGGAGCAACGTACTTGATAGCCGTATGAACTTTTTTTTGTAGCTGCAAGGCAAAGAGTCAATAACCGCGTTAATTTGTCTTTTGTGGCTGTGCGCCACAGAACATAAAGTCGTATTAGGTTTTTGTAGCCAGGAGCAACAGACCTGATACTGTTTTCTGTAGCTGCAAGGCAAAGAGTCGATAACCGCGTTAATTCGTAATTTGTGGCTGTGTGCCACAGAAAAGATAGTTGTATTGGGTTTTTCGAGCTGGGAGCAACATACTTGATAGCCGTATGAACTTTTTTTTGTAGCTGCAAGGCAAAGAGTCAATAACCGCGTTAATTTGTCTTTTGTGGCTGTGCGCCACAGAACATAAAGTCGTATTAGGTTTTTCTAGCTGGGAGCAACATACTTGATAGCCGTATAAACTTTTTTCTGTAGCTGCAAGGCAAAGAGTCAATAACCGCGTTAATTCGTATTTTGTGGCTGTGTGCCACAGAAAAGATAGTTGTATTAGGTTTTTGTAGTTGGGAGCAACAGACTTGATTGCCGTATGAGTTTTTTTTCTGTAACTGCAAGCCGAAGAGTCGATAACCGCGTTAATTCGTATTTCGTGGCTGTGCGCCACAGAATAGATAATCGTATTAGGTTTTTGTAGCTGGGAGCAACATACTTGATAGCCGTATAAACTTTTTTCTGTAGCTGCAAGGCAAAGAGTCAATAACCGCGTTAATTTGTCTTTTGTGGTTGTGCGCCACAGAATATAAAGTCGTATTAGGTTTTTGTAGTTGGGAGCAACAGACTTGATAGCCGTATAAACTTTTCTCTGTAACTGCAAGCCAAAGAGTCAATAACCGCGTTATTTTGTATTTTATGGCTGTGCGCCACAGAATAGATTGTCGTATTAGGTTTTTGTAGCTGGGAGCAACAGATTTGATAGCCGTATGAACTTTTCTCTGTAACTGCAAACCAAAGAGACGATAACCGCGTTAATTCGTATTTTGTGGCTGTGCGCCACATAATAGATAGTCGTATTAGGTTTTTGTATCTGGGAGCAACAGACTTGATAGCCGTATGAACTGTTCTCTGTAGTTGCAAGGAAAAGAGTCGATAACCGCGTTAATTCGTATTTTGTGGCTGTGCGCCACAGAATAGATTGTCGTATTAGGTTTTTGTAGCTGGGAGCAACATACTCGATAGCCGTATAAACTTTTTTCTGTAGCTGCACGGTAAAGAGTCAATAACCGCGTTAATTTGTCTTTTGTGGCTGTGCGCCACAGAATAGTAAGTCGTATTAGGTTTTTGTAGCTGGGAGCAACAGACTTGATAGCCGTATAAACTTTTTTCTGTAGCTGCAAGGCAAAGAGTCAATAACCGCGTTAATTCGTCTTTTGTGGCTGTGTGCCACAGAAAAGATAGTTGTATTGGGTTTTTCTAGCTGGGAGCAACGTACTTGATAGCCGTATGAACTTTTTTTTGTAGCTGCAAGGCAAAGAGTCAATAACCGCGTTAATTTGTCTTTTGTGGCTGTGCGCCACAGAACATAAAGTCGTATTAGGCTTTTGTAGCCAGGAGCAACAGACTTGATAGCCGTATAAACGTTTTTCTGTAGCTGCAAGGCAAAGAGTCGATAACCGCGTTAATTCGTAATTTGTGGCTGTGTGCCACAGAAAAGATAGTTGTATTGGGTTTTTCGAGCTGGGAGCAACATACTTGATAGCCGTATGAACTTTTTTTTTGTAGCTGCAAGGCAAAGAGTCAATAACCGCGTTAATTTGTCTTTTGTGGCTGTGCGCCACAGAACATAAAGTCGTATTAGGTTTTTCTAGCTGGGAGCAACATACTTGATAGCCGTATAAACTTTTTTCTGTAGCTGCAAGGCAAAGAGTCAATAACCGCGTTAATTCGTATTTTGTGGCTGTGTGCCACAGAAAAGATAGTTGTATTAGGTTTTTGTAGTTGGGAGCAACAGACTTGATTGCCGTATGAGTTTTTTTTTTCTGTAACTGCAAGCCGAAGAGTCGATAACCGCGTTAATTCGTATTTCGTGGCTGTGCGCCACAGAATAGATAATCGTATTAGGTTTTTGTAGCTGGGAGCAACAGACTTGATAGCCGTATAAACTTTTTTCTGTAGCTGCAAGGCAAAGAGTCAATAACCGCGTTAATTTGTCTTTTGTGGTTGTGCGCCACAGAATATAAAGTCGTATTAGGTTTTTGTAGTTGGGAGCAACAGACTTGATAGCCGTATGATTTTTTTCTTCTGTAGGTGCAAGGCAAAGAGTCAATAACCGCGTTAATTTGTATTTGGTGGATGTGCGCCACAAAATAGATTGTCGTATTAGGTTTTTGTAGCTGGGAGCAACAGACTTGATAGCCGTATGAACTTTTTTCTGTAGCTGCAAGGCAAAGAGTCAATAACCGCGTTAAGTCGTCTTTTGTGGCTGTGCGCCACAGAATATACAGTCGTCTTAGGTTTTTGTATCTGGGAGCAACAGACTTGATAGCCGTATGAACTTTTTTCTGTAGCTGCAAGGCAAAGAGTCAATAACCGCGTTAAGTCGTCTTTTGTGGCTGTGCGCCACAGAATATATAGTCGTGTTAGGTCTTTGTAGCTGGGAGCAACATACTTGATAGCCGTATAAACTTTTTTTTGTAGCTTTACGGCAAAGAGTCAATAACCGCGTTAATCTGTCTTTTGTGGCTGTGCGCCACAGAATATGAAGTCGTATTAGGTTTTTGTAGCTGGGAGCAACAGACTTGATAGCCGTATAAACTTTTCTCTGTAACTGCAAGCCAAAAAGTCGATAACCGCGTTAATTCGTATTTTGTGGCTGTGCGCCACAGAATAGATTGTCGTATTAGGTGTTTGTATCTGGGAGCAACAGATTTGATAGCCGTATGAACTTTTCTCTGTAACTGCAAGCCAAAAAGTCGATAACCGCGTTAATTCGTATTTTGTGGCTGTGCGCCACAGAATAGATTGTCGTATTAGGTGTTTGTATCTGGGAGCAACAGATTTGATAGCCGTATGAAATATTCTCTGTAACTGCGAGGCAAAGAGTCAATAACCGCGTTAATTCGTCTTTTGTGGCTGTGCGCCACATAATATATAGTCGTATTAGGTTTTTGTAGCTGGGAGCAACAGACTTGATAGCCGTATGATTTTTTTTTGTAGCTGCAAGTCAAAATGTCAATAACCGCGTTAATTCGTCTTTGTGGCTGTGCGCCACAGAATAGATTGTCGTATTAGGTTTTTGTAGCTGGGAGCAACAGATTTGATAGCCGTATGAAATGTTCTCTGTAACTGCGAGGCAAAGAGTCAATAACCGCGTTAATTCGTCTTTTGTGGCTGTGCGCCACAGAATATATAGTCGTATTAGGTTTTTGTAGCTGGAAGCAACAGACTTGATAGCCGTATGAACTTTTCTCTGTAGCTGCAAGCCAACAAGTCGATAACCGCGATAATTTGTTTTTGTGGCTGTGCGCCACAGAATAGATTGTCGTATTAGGTTTTTGTAGCTGGGAGCAACAGATTTGATAGCCGTATGAAATATTCTCTGTAGCTGCAAGGCAAAGAGTCGATAACCGCGTCAATTCGTATTTTGTGGCTGTGCGCCACAGAATAGATAGTCGTATTAGGTTTTTGTAGCTGGGAGCAACATACTTGATAGCCGTATAACCTTTTTCCTGTAGCTGCACGGCAAAGAGTCAATAACCGCGTTAATTTGTCTTTTGTGGCTGTGCGCCACAGAATATAAAGTCGTATTAGGTTTTCGTAGCTGGGAGCAACAGACTTGATAGCCGTATGAACTTTTTTCTGTAGCTGCAAGGCAAAGAGGTAATAACCGCGTTAATTTGTCTTTTGTGGCTGTGCGCCACAGAATAGATTGTCGTATCAGGTTTTTGTAGCTGGGAGCAACAGACTTGATAGCCGTATGAACTTTTCTCTGTAGCTGCAAGCCAACAAGTCGATAACCGCGATATTTTGTGTTTTGTGGCTGTGCGCCACAGAATATAAAGTCGTATTAGGTCTTTGTAGCTGGGAGCAACATACTTGATAGCCGTATAAACTTTTTTTTGTAGTTTTACGGCAAAGAGTCAATAACCGCGTTAATTTGTCTTTTGTGGCTGTGCGCCACAGAATATGAAGTCGTATTAGTTTTTTGTAGCTGGGAGCAACAGACTTGATATCCGTATAAACTTTTCTCTGTAACTGCAAGCCAAAAAGTCGATAACCGCGTTAATTCGTATTTTGTGGCTGTGCGCCACAGAATAGATTGTCGTATTAGGTGTTTGTATCTGGGAGCAACAGATTTGATAGCCGTATGAACTTTTCTCTGTAACTGCAAGCCAAAAAGTCGATAACCGCGTTAATTCGTATTTTGTGGCTGTGCGCCACAGAATAGATTGTCGTATTAGGTGTTTGTATCTGGGAGCAACAGATTTGATAGCCGTATGAAATATTCTCTGTAACTGCGAGGCAAAGAGTCAATAACCGCGTTAATTCGTCTTTTGTGGCTGTGCGCCACAGAATATATAGTCGTATTAGGTTTTTGTAGCTGGGAGCAACAGACTTGATAGCCGTATGATTTTTTTTTGTAGCTGCAAGTCAAAATGTCAATAACCGCGTTAATTCGTCTTTGTGGCTGTGCGCCAAAGAATAGATTGTCGTATTAGGTTTTTGTAGCTGGGAGCAACAGATTTGATAGCCGTATGAAATGTTCTCTGTAACTGCGAGGCAAAGAGTCAATAACCGCGTTAATTCGTCTTTTGTGGCTGTGCGCCACAGAATATATAGTCGTATTAGGTTTTTGTAGCTGGAAGCAACAGACTTGATAGCCGTATGAACTTTTCTCTGTAGCTGCAAGCCAACAAGTCGATAACCGCGATAATTTGTTTTTGTGGCTGTGCGCCACAGAATAGATTGTCGTATTAGGTTTTTGTAGCTGGGAGCAACAGATTTGATAGCCGTATGAAATATTCTCTGTGGCTGCAAGGCAAAGAGTCGATAACCGCGTCAATTCGTATTTTGTGGCTGTGCGCCACAGAATAGATAGTCGTATTAGGTTTTTGTAGCTGGGAGCAACATACTTGATAGCCGTATAACCTTTTTCCTGTAGCTGCACGGCAAAGAGTCAATAACCGCGTTAATTTGTCTTTTGTGGCTGTGCGCCACAGAATATAAAGTCGTATTAGGTTTTCGTAGCTGGGAGCAACAGACTTGATAGCCGTATGAACTTTTTCTGTAGCTGCAAGGCAAAGAGGTAATAACCGCGTTAATTTGTCTTTTGTGGCTGTGCGCCACAGAATAGATTGTCGTATCAGGTTTTTGTAGCTGGGAGCAACAGACTTGATAGCCGTATGAACTTTTTTCTGTAGCTGCAAGCCAACAAGTCGATAACCGCGATATTTTGTGTTTTGTGGCTGTGCGCCACAGAATATAAAGTCGTATTAGGTTTTCGTAGCTGGGAGCAACAGACTTGATAGCCGTATGATTTTTTTCTGTAGCTGCAAGGCAAAGAGTCAATAACCGCGTTAAGTCGTCTTTTGTGGCTGTGCGCCACAGAATATATAGTCGTGTTAGGTCTTTGTAGCTGGGAGCAACATACTTGATAGCCGTATAAACTTTTTTTTGTAGCTTTACGGCAAAGAGTCAATAACCGCGTTAATTTGTCTTTTGTGGCTGTGCGCCACAGAATATGAAGTCGTATTAGGTTTTTGTAGCTGGGAGCAACAGACTTGATATCCGTATAAACTTTTCTCTGTAACTGCAAGCCAAAAAGTCGATAACCGCGTTAATTCGTATTTTGTGGCTGTGCGCCACAGAATAGATTGTCGTATTAGGTGTTTGTATCTGGGAGCAACAGATTTGATAGCCGTATGAACTTTTCTCTGTAACTGCAAGCCAAAAAGTCGATAACCGCGTTAATTCGTATTTTGTGGCTGTGCGCCACAGAATAGATTGTCGTATTAGGTGTTTGTATCTGGGAGCAACAGATTTGATAGCCGTATGAAATATTCTCTGTAACTGCGAGGCAAAGAGTCAATAACCGCGTTAATTCGTCTTTTGTGGCTGTGCGCCACAGAATATATAGTCGTATTAGGTTTTTGTAGCTGGGAGCAACAGACTTGATAGCCGTATGATTTTTTTTTGTAGCTGCAAGTCAAAATGTCAATAACCGCGTTAATTCGTCTTTGTGGCTGTGCGCCACAGAATAGATTGTCGTATTAGGTTTTTGTAGCTGGGAGCAACAGATTTGATAGCCGTATGAAATGTTCTCTGTAACTGCGAGGCAAAGAGTCAATAACCGCGTTAATTCGTCTTTTGTGGCTGTGCGCCACAGAATATATAGTCGTATTAGGTTTTTGTAGCTGGAAGCAACAGACTTGATAGCCGTATGAACTTTTCTCTGTAGCTGCAAGCCAACAAGTCGATAACCGCGATAATTTGTTTTTGTGGCTGTGCGCCACAGAATAGATTGTCGTAGTAGGTTTTTGTAGCTGGGAGCAACAGATTTGATAGCCGTATGGAATATTCTCTGTAGCTGCAAGGCAAAGAGTCGATAACCGCGTCAATTCGTATTTTGTGGCTGTGCGCCACAGAATAGATAGTCGTATTAGGTTTTTGTAGCTGGGAGCAACACACTTGATAGCCGTATAACCTTTTTCCTGTAGCTGCACGGCAAAGAGTCAATAACCGCGTTAATTTGTCTTTTGTGGCTGTGCGCCACAGAATATAAAGTCGTATTAGGTTTTCGTAGCTGGGAGCAACAGACTTGATAGCCGTATGAACTTTTTTCTGTAGCTGCAAGGCAAAGAGGTAATAACCGCGTTAATTTGTCTTTTGTGGCTGTGCGCCACAGAATAGATTGTCGTATCAGGTTTTTGTAGCTGGGAGCAACAGACTTGATAGCCGTATGAACTTTTCTCTGTAGCTGCAAGCCAACAAGTCGATAACCGCGATATTTTGTGTTTTGTGGCTGTGCGCCACAGAATATAAAGTCGTATTAGGTTTTCGTAGCTGGGAGCAACAGACTTGATAGCCGTATGATTTTTTTCTGTAGCTGCAAGGCAAAGAGTCAATAACCGCGTTAATTTGTCTTTTGTGGCTGTGCGCCACAGAATATAAAGTCGTATTAGGTTTTCGTAGCTGGGAGCAACAGACTTGATAGCCGTATGATTTTTTTTCTGTAGCTGCAAGGCAAAGAGTCAATAACCGCGTTAATTTGTCTTTTGTGGCTGTGCGCCACAGAATAGATTGTCGTATCAGATTTTTGTAGCTGGGAGCAACAGACTTGATAGCCGTATGAACTTTTCTCTGTAGCTGCAAGCCAACAAGTCGATAACCGCGATATTCCGTGTTTTGTGGCTGTGCGCCACAGAATATAAAGTCGTATTAGGTTTTCGTAGCTGGGAGCAACAGACTTGATAGCCGTATGATTTTTTTTCTGTAGCTGCAAGGCAAAGAGTCAATAACCGCGTTAATTTGTCTTTTGTGGCTGTGCGCCACAGAATAGATTGTCGTATTAGGTTTTTGTAGCTGGGAGCAACAGATTTGATAGCCGTATGAAATATTCTCTGTAACTGCGAGGCAAAGAGTCAATAACCGCGTTAATTCGTCTTTTGTGGCTGTGCGCCACAGAATATATAGTCGTATTAGGTTTTTGTAGCTGGGAGCAACAGACTTGATAGCCGTATGAGCTGTTCTCTGTAGCTGCAAGGCAAAGAGTCGATAACCGCGTTAATTCGTAGTTTGTGGCTGTGCGCCACAGAATAGATAGTCGTATTAGGTTTTTTTAGCTGGGAGCAACATACTTGATAGCCGTATAACCTTTTTCCTGTAGCTGCACGGCAAAGAGTCAATAACCGCGTAAATTTGTCTTTTGTGGCTGTGCGCCACAGAATATAAAGTCGTATTAGGTTTTCGTAGCTGGGAGCAACAGACTTGATAGCCGTATGAATTTTTTTCTGTAGCCGCAAGGCAAAGAGGTAATAACCGCGTTAATTTGTCTTTTGTGGCTGTGCGCCACAGAATAGATTGTCGTATCAGGTTTTTGTAGCTGGGAGCAACAGACTTGATAGCCGTATGAACTTTTCTCTGTAGCTGCAAGCCAACAAGTCGATAACCGCGATAATTCGTATTTTGTGGCTGTGCGCCACAGAATAGATTGTCGTATTAGGTTTTTGTAGCTGGGAGCAACAGATTTGATAGCCGTATGAACTGTTCTTTGTAGCTGCAAGGCAAAGAGTCGATAACCGCGTTAATTCGTATTTTGTGGCTGTGCGCCACAGAATAGATAGTCGTATTAGGTTTTTGTAGCTGGGAGCAACATATTTGATAGCCGTATAACCTTTTTCCTGTAGCTGCACGGCAAAGAGTCAATAACCGCGTTAATTTGTCTTTGTGGCTGTGCGCCACAGAATATATAGTCGTATTAGGTTTTTGTAGCTGGGAGCAACAGACTTGATAGCCGTATGATTTTTTTTTTGTAGCTGCAAGTCAAAATGTCAATAACCGCGTTAATTCGTCTTTGTGGCTGTGCGCCACAGAATAGATTGTCGTATTAGGTTTTTGTAGCTGGGAGCAACAGATTTGATAGCCGTATGAAATGTTCTCTGTAACTGCGAGGCAAAGAGTCAATAACCGCGTTAATTCGTATTTTGTGGCTGTGCGCCACAGAATAGATAGTCGTATTAGGTTTTTGTAGCTGGGAGCAACATATTTGATAGCCGTATAACCTTTTTCCTGTAGCTGCACGGCAAAGGCAGGGTCCATACTTTTTACGTCGGCGTATTACGCCCGCGTACTTAGTGTACAAATCATGATTATCGATTTACGTCGGCGTATTACGCGAAATTTTGGCGTAGCGTACTTCAAAAATATCGTCCATACTTTTTTCGGCGTAATACGCGGAAATGAAGTACGCCGCGTACTTGATTTGAGACGCGTTTTACGTTTGAAGCTTATAACGTTTTTTGAAAAACGCCGACGTTTTTCAAGCAATTCGTTCCTTAAAATGTACTTTTTTTCTTATTACAAGCATATTTTTGTACAATTTATTATTTTTCAACAATCGCACTTGTTTTTTCTTCTTTTACTTGCATGATTCAACGGTTTCAGACCAGGGTAAGTGACTGATTTCTTAAAATTAGAGTTTTTCTCGTTGCAGATGGTCATACCGCCTCGTAGTCGTCGTCAGTTGATTGTTTTATTGCGAGAAGCAGTGTCTATATTTGGAAATCTTCTTACTATAGAATCGGAGAGTAGGGAATACATTCGTGAGGAACACCTTCCTATGCTGAGCACTCGGTTCCGTACTTTCGAAACTTATCATGCGTCTCGTAATGAAACTGCATTCATGCAGTATGTACGACTAACTATTCCCGAATTCGAAGATCTACACTCGAAGATTGCTGATCTACTTACCTACGAAGTGACTCATCGCGCGCCCATCAATTCGAGGCAGAGGTTATGCCTGTTCTTGAGGTGGGTGAACTCCAAATCAACTTTCTTTACTACTGCACAATGTCACTTCTGTCACTCATGAAGACCGTAGGCAGTTTCCGTTATACCTTGTTTCAAACAGATGTATTGATCAGGTTAATATATTCGAATAACTCCGTGTTCCATTCAAGCAAATGGTGTGTTTGTTCAATAAACCTGAAACACAAAATATATTCAAATTATTAAGGTGGGCCGCCCATGGATACAGTTTTCGGGCACTCTCCGCAGAATACAGTTGTGGAAAATCTACGTGTGCTAATATAATTCTGGATGTATCACAAGCGATAAATACAAGTGAGTGTAGCCCGTAATTGATACAATCCCCAACAAAAAAAAATAGAGAATAGAGTTGTGACTCAAGTTCCTGGACAATGTGAGTTAATGAAGCTGTTCAGGGTTGATGTCAGATGCCTTCCCTACCCCGACTGCCCAGTCATTTGCTGATTCCGCAAGAAAGTTTCAGCAAAGATACGACTATCCGAGATGCGTTGGTTGTCTGGACGGCAAACACATTTGCATAAGGGTGAGTTAATATAATACAATATAATTAACCAATGGTGAACATGACTGAATCGCAGTTACTTTGAGTGAACTTAACTGCACAAGACGGAGCTTATTTTGCTCAGTTTCAGAAGCCCAACGGATCAGGAAGTCATTATTTCAATTATAAAGGATTTTTTTCTGTGGTTCTTATGGCTATGTGCGACGCAGACTACAGAATAATACTATTTGACATTGGTTCCCCAGGCAGAAACTCTGATGGAGGCGTTTTTGCTAGCAGTGGGATGAAGGTGGGTTTATTTGTTAATTAGCTTCAAATAGACGCGATTTCATTTTGTGTTGTAGCAGCTGTTTAAACAGAAAAATAGAACTCGATCTATTTTATTTCAGAAGTTTCTCGATGATAACGATCATTTGTTCCCTCCCACGGAGCCATTAGGGGCTCATGGTGACGTGACTTATCACGTCTTGGTTGACGGAGGATTCGGCGTAACCAAACGTTTTGTTCGACCATTCACCGGGCCACAATCAGCTACGTGCCGTAAAAAGAGGCATTTCAATCAGAAGTTGTCGGGGTAGGTCGCAACATTTAGAATAGAAATAAAAACTTATAATAATACTTACTTTCGTTCAGAGCGCGACGTATTATTGAGTCGGTATTCGGAATATTGTGCCGACGGTTCACCATTCTCACCAAGCCGATGCAGTTACCACCAGACCGATGTTCGCAGATTGTCGTGACTCTCATGGTAAGTTCATATAATCCTATTAGAAAGTCTAATAATGTGAGCGTATATGTGGGAATAGAAATTCATGTAAAATTTCAATGAACAATGGTGAATTTCAGATTCTACATAACATGCTTGCACTACGGTCCGACGCACTGGCCTACTCCAACCGATATCCCGCTGTACAGCGAGGAGGATTGGTCGCTCAAGCCCCCGCTCAGAGAGGGAATCAGGCTACTCAAGCGAAAGTCAATCGCGATAGAATTGTTGATTACTACTCGGTCAGAGATAATATTGTATGAGTGTGTAAAATAAATATATGAGCTGAAAAAAGACTTCAATTTTTCATCCAGACCACGGAAACCGGAACAGTAACAATATTTTCACCAACATAACAAGTAGCGAGACTCAAGAGGACAACAACTAGCGAGACTAATCAATGAACAACAACTAGCGAGACTAATCAATAAACAACGACTTGCGATTATAATTGTAATAATACTGCAAATCTACTCAGAGTCCGACGAATCGCCAAACTGATATTTACTGAACGTCTCCTGAAGATCCTTCATTGCTTGTTTAGCCTTCTTTTTTTTCATCTCGCGAAGGGACGTCGCGATAAAACCTCCTAGGAAGAAAAGTAAATGACTTGCCCGTTAACTGTCTTATCGTCGTGGTTTGATCACGATTCACAAAACACGTAAAATAAAATTCAAATGAAAAGACCTACCGAACATGTCATACTTGTCTCCAGTCTCCAGCTTTTTCTCAATAGCCTCCGAAATTCCCTGCATGACAGTCAATCCTGAAAAACAGGAGAGTAATAAAAAGCTATCGTGAAAGGCTGAAGATTCTTGACAGTGAAAAACTGTCAACTGTAGACGGTAATATTGTTTGAAATCGATAATGTGATATTAAGACAATATAATAGTTCACCTTCCGAAAGCAGTTTTCTTTTTTTTCCCGACGAAGGGGTCTCCCCGTTTCCCAAGATCACTCGGGTACTCTCGGATTTGGGTGTTTGAGGCGCCCTCACAGTAGAGATTTCTCCGACTGAAAAGAATGAATTGCGGTCAGGGTTGGTGAAACAAAATACACACCGCAAAATGAGAAAGTTTAATCAAACGGTTAACTTCCAGCTAAAGTGATAAAAACTTTGGGTCAACTCGATATCGATATTTCCACAATTTTAAACAAAAAAAATGAGATAATCGTTGCAGAACATTCAATATTTATTTGTGCGAACTTACCATCTCTATTATTCTCGTCAACTTCTTTCAAAATCTCATCGTCGAGCGGCTCAAGGACTTCTTCCGGGCAATTTTCTTGATACACTTCTTTTTTTGGCTCTTCCTTGTTGGCACTGGACACGTTCGATAATCGTGGGCTAAAAATTCTAAAAGTTATCAGCAGAAAACCAATCAAAAACGGACCACTTTTTGCCCAAAACAAGAAATTCGAGGCTGATTACAGAAGCAACCGGGTTCATATTGAAATCAACAGGCTCTATTACTTCAGGAAACTCTGTTGCTTTTAAAAGCGATTTTGTAAAGAAAGGTTGGTTGGTTCTAAAAAGCAATTTTTGCTTTTCGGTTGCTTTCTGATAGCAACCAACCAGATTTTCATTACATAAGCAACCGGGTTGCTTTTTGATTGATATCAACCCGGTTGCTTGTGTATTTAGCCGAAATTCGATCCATCTTTTTTGGATCAAAACCTTCCGCCTCTCTGTATCTAGAACGAGCTCGTTTTTTCGATTATTATCCTATATGAAATACCAAGTCAGTTCTGAAACAAATCTATCATGTGCGTAATACGCATTCGATATGATCATAAAGAGAAGATCTAACCGAAAAAAGAAAAGACGAACTCACACTTCTAGTTTCCCTTGAAGAAGAAACGACATCTGATCCCAGAAATAGAATGTTCCCTTGGCTTCTGCTCCACTTCCAGTCGTTGCGGGCGTCTTCGCTCTGACGAATGAATCACGGAGGTACTTCCATAGATCCCGAGCTTCAGCAACTGAAAATCAGAAAAGATTTGCATTATAGATCTCTGAGCGTATTGATACGAGCCGTATTGGGAGTCGAAGAAGACAATATGGAAATACCTTTGTCTTGCACGCATTCACCCAACCCGGTTTCAATTCTACTTTGAACATCTTCATCAACTACAACCATGCGACGGAAACCCTCGTTAAGATAGTGCAGGTTTACCGAATACGGTGAAGCAAAGGTAAATAACTTACTAGTCACTTTAAATCCCTTCATCGTTAGTTCCTCCTGAATTTTCTGCCAGACTTCCGCCTTCTTTGTGTTGTTGCTATTTTCTTTGCCCTTCGGATTCCAGATCAGCTCGTGACCATGAACAAGGTCGATCAACGATTCCTTTAACTCCAGTTGTTTGATGACTCGAACCATCTAGGATCTAAAAAACCTATATTGAATGCACAACTTGGCGAAAAACTAGCTGAATGAGATCACATAAAGGTATAATCATAGCATGAATACTATTCCAGACAAAAATGAATGCTTAATGGTATATCGTTGGGTCGAAAACACAAATGAGTAAGAACCACATGAAAGAAGAAACAAGAAATATGTGTGATCTTCTGATGAGAGTTGATTGAGATTGACTTTCCGGTTGAAAATTCTTCTGTGGTAAAGTGATTTCCTGCGCTTAACGTGCATACCTATACCATACCATTGATATATACCTTAAAATACATGAAAAATGAGAATAAATGGTAACAAACGGAGAATATACATAAGTGAAGGCAGAATTGATAAAGTACGCTGATTTTCTAAATTTACGTCGGACAAGTACGCAAAACGTCAAAAACGCGCGTAAAAGTAGGACGTTTTTACATGCTTGTTGGCGTAATACGCGGGCGTAATACGCCGACGTAAAAAGTATGGACCCTGCCAAAGAGTCAATAACCGCGTTAATTTGTCTTTGTGGCTGTGCGCCACAGAATATATAGTCGTATTAGGTTTTTGTAGCTGGGAGCAACAGACTTGATAGCCGTATGATTTTTTTTCTGTAGCTGCAAGTCAAAATGTCAATAACCGCGTTAATTCGTCTTTGTGGCTGTGCGCCACAGAATAGATAGTCGTATTAGGTTTTTGTAGCTGGGAGCAACATATTTGATAGCCGTATAACCTTTTTCCTGTAGCTGCACGGCAAAGAAACAATAACCGCGTTAATTTGTCTTTGTGGCTGTGCGCCACAGAATATATAGTCGTATTAGGTTTTTGTAGCTGGGAGCAACAGACTTGATAGCCGTATGATTTTTTTTTGTAGCTGCAAGTCAAAATGTCAATAACCGCGTTAATTCGTCTTTGTGGCTGTGCGCCACAGAATAGATTGTCGTATTAGGTTTTTGTAGCTGGGAGCAACAGATTTGATAGCCGTATGAAATGTTCTCTGTAACTGCGAGGCAAAGAGTCAATAACCGCGTTAATTCGTCTTTTGTGGCTGTGCGCCACAGAATATATAGTCGTATTAGGTTTTTGTAGCTGGAAGCAACAGACTTGATAGCCGTATGAACTTTTCTCTGTAGCTGCAAGCCAACAAGTCGATAACCGCGATAATTTGTTTTTGTGGCTGTGCGCCACAGAATAGATTGTCGTATTAGGTTTTTGTAGCTGGGAGCAACAGATTTGATAGCCGTATGAAATATTCTCTGTAGCTGCAAGGCAAAGAGTCGATAACCGCGTCAATTCGTATTTTGTGGCTGTGCGCCACAGAATAGATAGTCGTATTAGGTTTTCGTAGCTGGGAGCAACAGACTTGATAGCCGTATGATTTTTTTTCTGTAGCTGCAAGGCAAAGAGTCAATAACCGCGTTAATTTGTCTTTTGTGGCTGTGCGCCACAGAATATAAAGTCGTATTAGGTTTTCGTAGCTGGGAGCAACAGACTTGATAGCCGTATGATTTTTTTTCTGTAGCTGCAAGGCAAAGAGTCAATAACCGCGTTAATTTGTCTTTTGTGGCTGTGCGCCACAGAATAGATTGTCGTATCAGGTTTTTGTAGCTGGGAGCAACAGACTTGATAGCCGTATGAACTTTTCTCTGTAGCTGCAAGCCAACAAGTCGATAACCGCGATATTTCGTGTTTTGTGGCTGTGCGCCACAGAATATATAGTCGTATTAGGTTTTCGTAGCTGGGAGCAACAGACTTGATAGCCGTATGATTTTTTTTCTGTAGCTGCAAGGCAAAGAGTCAATAACCGCGTTAATTTGTCTTTTGTGGCTGTGCGCCACAGAATAGATTGTCGTATTAGGTTTTTGTAGCTGGGAGCAACAGATTTGATAGCCGTATGAAATATTCTCTGTAACTGCGAGGCAAAGAGTCAATAACCGCGTTAATTCGTCTTTTGTGGCTGTGCGCCACAGAATATATAGTCGTATTAGGTTTTTGTAGCTGGGAGCAACAGACTTGATAGCCGTATGAACTGTTCTCTGTAGCTGCAAGGCAAAGAGTCGATAACCGCGTTAATTCGTATTTTGTGGCTGTGCGCCACAGAATATATAGTCGTATTAGGTTTTTGTAGCTGGAAGCAACAGACTTGATAGCCGTATGAACTTTTCTCTGTAACTGCAAGCCAAAAAGTCGATAACCGCGTTAATTCGTATTTTGTGGCTGTGCGCCACAGAATAGATTGTCGTATTAGGTGTTTGTATCTGGGAGCAACAGATTTGATAGCCGTATGAAATATTCTCTGTAACTGCGAGGCAAAGAGTCAATAACCGCGTTAATTCGTCTTTTGTGGCTGTGCGCCACAGAATATATAGTCGTATTAGGTTTTTGTAGCTGGGAGCAACAGACTTGATAGCCGTATGATTTTTTTTTGTAGCTGCAAGTCAAAATGTCAATAACCGCGTTAATTCGTCTTTGTGGCTGTGCGCCACAGAATAGATTGTCGTATTAGGTTTTTGTAGCTGGGAGCAACAGATTTGATAGCCGTATGAAATGTTCTCTGTAACTGCGAGGCAAAGAGTCAATAACCGCGTTAATTCGTCTTTTGTGGCTGTGCGCCACAGAATATATAGTCGTATTAGGTTTTTGTAGCTGGAAGCAACAGACTTGATAGCCGTATGAACTTTTCTCTGTAGCTGCAAGCCAACAAGTCGATAACCGCGATAATTTGTTTTTGTGGCTGTGCGCCACAGAATAGATTGTCGTAGTAGGTTTTTGTAGCTGGGAGCAACAGATTTGATAGCCGTATGGAATATTCTCTGTAGCTGCAAGGCAAAGAGTCGATAACCGCGTCAATTCGTATTTTGTGGCTGTGCGCCACAGAATAGATAGTCGTATTAGGTTTTTGTAGCTGGGAGCAACACACTTGATAGCCGTATAACCTTTTTCCTGTAGCTGCACGGCAAAGAGTCAATAACCGCGTTAATTTGTCTTTTGTGGCTGTGCGCCACAGAATATAAAGTCGTATTAGGTTTTCGTAGCTGGGAGCAACAGACTTGATAGCCGTATGAACTTTTTTCTGTAGCTGCAAGGCAAAGAGGTAATAACCGCGTTAATTTGTCTTTTGTGGCTGTGCGCCACAGAATAGATTGTCGTATCAGGTTTTTGTAGCTGGGAGCAACAGACTTGATAGCCGTATGAACTTTTCTCTGTAGCTGCAAGCCAACAAGTCGATAACCGCGATATTTTGTGTTTTGTGGCTGTGCGCCACAGAATATAAAGTCGTATTAGGTTTTCGTAGCTGGGAGCAACAGACTTGATAGCCGTATGATTTTTTTCTGTAGCTGCAAGGCAAAGAGTCAATAACCGCGTTAATTTGTCTTTTGTGGCTGTGCGCCACAGAATATAAAGTCGTATTAGGTTTTCGTAGCTGGGAGCAACAGACTTGATAGCCGTATGATTTTTTTTCTGTAGCTGCAAGGCAAAGAGTCAATAACCGCGTTAATTTGTCTTTTGTGGCTGTGCGCCACAGAATAGATTGTCGTATCAGGTTTTTGTAGCTGGGAGCAACAGACTTGATAGCCGTATGAACTTTTCTCTGTAGCTGCAAGCCAACAAGTCGATAACCGCGATATTCCGTGTTTTGTGGCTGTGCGCCACAGAATATAAAGTCGTATTAGGTTTTCGTAGCTGGGAGCAACAGACTTGATAGCCGTATGATTTTTTTTCTGTAGCTGCAAGGCAAAGAGTCAATAACCGCGTTAATTTGTCTTTTGTGGCTGTGCGCCACAGAATAGATTGTCGTATTAGGTTTTTGTAGCTGGGAGCAACAGATTTGATAGCCGTATGAAATATTCTCTGTAACTGCGAGGCAAAGAGTCAATAACCGCGTTAATTCGTCTTTTGTGGCTGTGCGCCACAGAATATATAGTCGTATTAGGTTTTTGTAGCTGGGAGCAACAGACTTGATAGCCGTATGAACTGTTCTCTGTAGCTGCACGGCAAAGAGTCAATAACCGCGTAAATTTGTCTTTTGTGGCTGTGCGCCACAGAATATAAAGTCGTATTAGGTTTTCGTAGCTGGGAGCAACAGACTTGATAGCCGTATGAATTTTTTTCTGTAGCCGCAAGGCAAAGAGGTAATAACCGCGTTAATTTGTCTTTTGTGGCTGTGCGCCACAGAATAGATTGTCGTATCAGGTTTTTGTAGCTGGGAGCAACAGACTTGATAGCCGTATGAACTTTTCTCTGTAGCTGCAAGCCAACAAGTCGATAACCGCGATAATTCGTATTTTGTGGCTGTGCGCCACAGAATAGATTGTCGTATTAGGTTTTTGTAGCTGGGAGCAACAGATTTGATAGCCGTATGAACTGTTCTTTGTAGCTGCAAGGCAAAGAGTCGATAACCGCGTTAATTCGTATTTTGTGGCTGTGCGCCACAGAATAGATAGTCGTATTAGGTTTTTGTAGCTGGGAGCAACATATTTGATAGCCGTATAACCTTTTTCCTGTAGCTGCACGGCAAAGAGTCAATAACCGCGTTAATTTGTCTTTGTGGCTGTGCGCCACAGAATATATAGTCGTATTAGGTTTTTGTAGCTGGGAGCAACAGACTTGATAGCCGTATGATTTTTTTTTGTAGCTGCAAGTCAAAATGTCAATAACCGCGTTAATTCGTCTTTGTGGCTGTGCGCCACAGAATAGATTGTCGTATTAGGTTTTTGTAGCTGGGAGCAACAGATTTGATAGCCGTATGAAATGTTCTCTGTAACTGCGAGGCAAAGAGTCAATAACCGCGTTAATTCGTATTTTGTGGCTGTGCGCCACAGAATAGATAGTCGTATTAGGTTTTTGTAGCTGGGAGCAACATATTTGATAGCCGTATAACCTTTTTCCTGTAGCTGCACGGCAAAGAGTCAATAACCGCGTTAATTTGTCTTTGTGGCTGTGCGCCACAGAATATATAGTCGTATTAGGTTTTTGTAGCTGGGAGCAACAGACTTGATAGCCGTATGATTTTTTTTCTGTAGCTGCAAGTCAAAATGTCAATAACCGCGTTAATTCGTCTTTGTGGCTGTGCGCCACAGAATAGATAGTCGTATTAGGTTTTTGTAGCTGGGAGCAACATATTTGATAGCCGTATAACCTTTTTCCTGTAGCTGCACGGCAAAGAGTCAATAACCGCGTTAATTTGTCTTTGTGGCTGTGCGCCACAGAATATATAGTCGTATTAGGTTTTTGTAGCTGGGAGCAACAGACTTGATAGCCGTATGATTTTTTTTTGTAGCTGCAAGTCAAAATGTCAATAACCGCGTTAATTCGTCTTTGTGGCTGTGCGCCACAGAATAGATTGTCGTATTAGGTTTTTGTAGCTGGGAGCAACAGATTTGATAGCCGTATGAAATGTTCTCTGTAACTGCGAGGCAAAGAGTCAATAACCGCGTTAATTCGTCTTTTGTGGCTGTGCGCCACAGAATATATAGTCGTATTAGGTTTTTGTAGCTGGAAGCAACAGACTTGATAGCCGTATGAACTTTTCTCTGTAGCTGCAAGCCAACAAGTCGATAACCGCGATAATTTGTTTTTGTGGCTGTGCGCCACAGAATAGATTGTCGTATTAGGTTTTTGTAGCTGGGAGCAACTGATTTGATAGCCGTATGAAATATTCTCTGTAGCTGCAAGGCAAAGAGTCGATAACCGCGTCAATTCGTATTTTGTGGCTGTGCGCCACAGAATAGATAGTCGTATTAGGTTTTCGTAGCTGGGAGCAACAGACTTGATAGCCGTATGATTTTTTTTCTGTAGCTGCAAGGCAAAGAGTCAATAACCGCGTTAATTTGTCTTTTGTGGCTGTGCGCCACAGAATATAAAGTCGTATTAGGTTTTCGTAGCTGGGAGCAACAGACTTGATAGCCGTATGATTTTTTTTCTGTAGCTGCAAGGCAAAGAGTCAATAACCGCGTTAATTTGTCTTTTGTGGCTGTGCGCCACAGAATAGATTGTCGTATCAGGTTTTTGTAGCTGGGAGCAACAGACTTGATAGCCGTATGAACTTTTCTCTGTAGCTGCAAGCCAACAAGTCGATAACCGCGATATTTCGTGTTTTGTGGCTGTGCGCCACAGAATATATAGTCGTATTAGGTTTTCGTAGCTGGGAGCAACAGACTTGATAGCCGTATGATTTTTTTTCTGTAGCTGCAAGGCAAAGAGTCAATAACCGCGTTAATTTGTCTTTTGTGGCTGTGCGCCACAGAATAGATTGTCGTATTAGGTTTTTGTAGCTGGGAGCAACAGATTTGATAGCCGTATGAAATATTCTCTGTAACTGCGAGGCAAAGAGTCAATAACCGCGTTAATTCGTCTTTTGTGGCTGTGCGCCACAGAATATATAGTCGTATTAGGTTTTTGTAGCTGGGAGCAACAGACTTGATAGCCGTATGAACTGTTCTCTGTAGCTGCAAGGCAAAGAGTCGATAACCGCGTTAATTCGTATTTTGTGGCTGTGCGCCACAGAATAGATAGTCGTATTAGGTTTTTTTAGCTGGGAGCAACATACTTGATAGCCGTATAACCTTTTTCCTGTAGCTGCACGGCAAAGAGTCAATAACCGCGTAAATTTGTCTTTTGTGGCTGTGCGCCACAGAATATAAAGTCGTATTAGGTTTTCGTAGCTGGGAGCAACAGACTTGATAGCCGTATGAATTTTTTTCTGTAGCCGCAAGACAAAGAGGTAATAACCGCGTTAATTTGTCTTTTGTGGCTGTGCGCCACAGAATAGATTGTCGTATCAGGTTTTTGTAGCTGGGAGCAACAGACTTGATAGCCGTATGAACTTTTCTCTGTAGCTGCAAGCCAACAAGTCGATAACCGCGATAATTCGTATTTTGTGGCTGTGCGCCACAGAATAGATTGTCGTATTAGGTTTTTGTAGCTGGGAGCAACAGATTTGATAGCCGTATGAACTGTTCTTTGTAGCTGCAAGCCAACAAGTCGATAACCGCGTTAATTCGTATTTTGTGGCTGTGCGCCACAGAATAGATAGTCGTATTAGGTTTTTGTAGCTGGGAGCAACATATTTGATAGCCGTATAACCTTTTTCCTGTAGCTGCACGGCAAAGCGTCGATAACCGCGTTAAATCGTATTTTGTGGCTGTGCGCCACAGAATAGATTGTCGTATCAGGTTTTTGTAGCTGGGAACAACAGACTTGATAGCCGTATTAACTTTTCTCTGTAGCTGCAAGCCAACAAGTCGATAACCGCGATAATTTGTCTTTTGTGGCTGTGCGCCACAGAATATAAAGTCGTATTAGGTTTTTGTAGCTGGGAGCAACAGACTTGATAGCCGTATAAACTTTTTTCTGTAGCTGCAAGGCAAAAAGGTAATAACCGCTTTAATTTGTCTTTTGTGGCTGTGCGCCACAGAATATAAAGTCGTATTAGGTTTTTGTAGCTGGGAGCAACAGATTTGATAGCCGTATGAAATGTTCTCTGTAACTGCGAGGCAAAGAGTCAATAACCGCGTTAATTCGTCTTTTGTGGCTGTGCGCCACAGAATATATAGTCGTATTAGGTTTTTGTAGCTGGAAGCAACAGACTTGATAGCCGTATGAACTTTTCTCTGTAGCTGCAAGCCAACAAGTCGATAACCGCGATAATTTGTTTTTGTGGCTGTGCGCCACAGAATAGATTGTCGTATTAGGTTTTTGTAGCTGGGAGCAACAGATTTGATAGCCGTATGAAATTTTCTCTGTAGCTGCAAGGCAAAGAGTCGATAACCGCGTCAATTCGTATTTTGTGGCTGTGCGCCACAGAATAGATAGTCGTATTAGGTTTTTGTAGCTGGGAGCAACATACTTGATAGCCGTATAACCTTTTTCCTGTAGCTGCACGGCAAAGAGTCAATAACCGCGTTAATTTGTCTTTTGTGGCTGTGCGCCACAGAATAGATAGTCGTATTAGGTTTTTGTAGCTGGGAGCAACATACTTGATAGCCGTATGAACTTTTTTCTGTAGCTGCAAGGCAAAGAGGTAATAACCGCGTTAATTTGTCTTTTGTGGCTGTGCGCCACAGAATAGATTGTCGTATCAGGTTTTTGTAGCTGGGAGCAACAGACTTGATAGCCGTATGAACTTTTCTCTGTAGCTGCAAGCCAACAAGTCGATAACGGCGATATTTTGTGTTTTGTGGCTGTGCGCCACAGAATATAAAGTCGTATTAGGTTTTCGTAGCTGGGAGCAACAGACTTGATAGCCGTATGATTTTTTTTCTGTAGCTGCAAGGCAAAGAGTCAATAACCGCGTTAATTTGTCTTTTGTGGCTGTGCGCCACAGAATATAAAGTCGTATTAGGTTTTCGTAGCTGGGAGCAACAGACTTGATAGCCGTATGTTTTTTTTTCTGTAGCTGCAAGGCAAAGAGTCAATAACCGCGTTAATTTGTCTTTTGTGGCTGTGCGCCACAGAATAGATTGTCGTATCAGGTTTTTGTAGCTGGGAGCAACAGACTTGATAGCCGTATGAACTTTTCTCTGTAGCTGCAAGCCAACAAGTCGATAACCGCGATATTTCGTGTTTTGTGGCTGTGCGCCACAGAATATAAAGTCGTATTAGGTTTTTGTAGCTGGGAGCAACAGATTTGATAGCCGTATGAAATATTCTCTGTAACTGCGAGGCAAAGAGTCAATAACCGCGTTAATTCGTCTTTTGTGGCTGTGCGCCACAGAATATATAGTCGTATTAGGTTTTTGTAGCTGGGAGCAACAGACTTGATAGCCGTATGAACTGTTCTCTGTAGCTGCAAGGCAAAGAGTCGATAACCGCGTTAATTCGTATTTTGTGGCTGTGCGCCACAGAATAGATAGTCGTATTAGGTTTTTTTAGCTGGGAGCAACATACTTGATAGCCGTATAACCTTTTTCCTGTAGCTGCACGGCAAACAGTCAATAACCGCGTAAATTTGTCTTTTGTGGCTGTGCGCCACAGAATATAAAGTCGTATTAGGTTTTCGTAGCTGGGAGCAACAGACTTGATAGCCGTATGAATTTTTTTCTGTAGCCGCAAGGCAACGAGGTAATAACCGCGTTAATTTGTCTTTTGTGGCTGTGCGCCACAGAATATAAAGTCGTATTAGGTTTTTGTAGCTGGGAGCAACAGACTTGATAGCCGTATAACCTTTTTCCTGTAGCTGCACGGCAAAGAGTCGATAACCGCGTTAAATCGTATTTTGTGGCTGTGCGCCACATAATAGATTGTCGTATCAGGTTTTTGTAGCTGGGAACAACAGACTTGATAGCCGTATTAACTTTTCTCTGTAGCTGCAAGCCAACAAGTCGATAACCGCGATAATTTGTCTTTTGTGGCTGTGCGCCACAGAATATAAAGTCGTATCAGGTTTTTGTAGCTGGGAGCAACAGACTTGATAGCCGTATGAACTTTTCTCTGTAGCTGCAAGCCAACAAGTCGATAACCGCGATATTTCGTGTTTTGTGGCTGTGCGCCACAGAATATAAAGTCGTATTAGGTTTTTGTAGCTGGGAGCAACAGATTTGATAGCCGTATGAAATATTCTCTGTAACTGCGAGGCAAAGAGTCAATAACCGCGTTAATTCGTCTTTTGTGGCTGTGCGCCACAGAATATATAGTCGTATTAGGTTTTTGTAGCTGGGAGCAACAGACTTGATAGCCGTATGAACTGTTCTCTGTAGCTGCAAGGCAAAGAGTCGATAACCGCGTTAATTCGTATTTTGTGGCTGTGCGCCACAGAATAGATAGTCGTATTAGGTTTTTTTAGCTGGGAGCAACATACTTGATAGCCGTATAACCTTTTTCCTGTAGCTGCACGGCAAACAGTCAATAACCGCGTAAATTTGTCTTTTGTGGCTGTGCGCCACAGAATATAAAGTCGTATTAGGTTTTCGTAGCTGGGAGCAACAGACTTGATAGCCGTATGAATTTTTTTCTGTAGCCGCAAGGCAAAGAGGTAATAACCGCGTTAATTTGTCTTTTGTGGCTGTGCGCCACAGAATATAAAGTCGTATTAGGTTTTTGTAGCTGGGAGCAACAGACTTGATAGCCGTATAACCTTTTTCCTGTAGCTGCACGGCAAAGAGTCGATAACCGCGTTAAATCGTATTTTGTGGCTGTGCGCCACATAATAGATTGTCGTATCAGGTTTTTGTAGCTGGGAACAACAGACTTGATAGCCGTATTAACTTTTCTCTGTAGCTGCAAGCCAACAAGTCGATAACCGCGATAATTTGTCTTTTGTGGCTGTGCGCCACAGAATATAAAGTCGTATTAGGTTTTTGTAGCTGGGAGCAACAGACTTGATAGCCGTATAAACTTTTTTCTGTAGCTGCAAGGCAAAAAGGTAATAACCGCTTTAATTTGTCTTTTGTGGCTGTGCGCCACAGAATATAAAGTCGTATTAGTTTTTGTAGCTGGGAGCAACAGATTTGATAGCCGTATGAAATGTTCTCTGTAACTGCGAGGCAAAGAGTCAATAACCGCGTTAATTCGTCTTTTGTGGCTGTGCGCCACAGAATATATAGTCGTATTAGGTTTTTGTAGCTGGAAGCAACAGACTTGATAGCCGTATGAACTTTTCTCTGTAGCTGCAAGCCAACAAGTCGATAACCGCGATAATTTGTTTTTGTGGCTGTGCGCCACAGAATAGATTGTCGTATTAGGTTTTTGTAGCTGGGAGCAACAGATTTGATAGCCGTATGAAATTTTCTCTGTAGCTGCAAGGCAAAGAGTCGATAACCGCGTCAATTCGTATTTTGTGGCTGTGCGCCACAGAATAGATAGTCGTATTAGGTTTTTGTAGCTGGGAGCAACATACTTGATAGCCGTATAACCTTTTTCCTGTAGCTGCACGGCAAAGAGTCAATAACCGCGTTAATTTGTCTTTTGTGGCTGTGCGCCACAGAATATAAAGTCGTATTAGGTTTTCGTAGCTGGGAGCAACAGACTTGATAGCCGTATGAACTTTTTTCTGTAGCTGCAAGGCAAAGAGGTAATAACCGCGTTAATTTGTCTTTTGTGGCTGTGCGCCACAGAATAGATTGTCGTATCAGGTTTTTGTAGCTGGGAGCAACAGACTTGATAGCCGTATGAACTTTTCTCTGTAGCTGCAAGCCAACAAGTCGATAACCGCGATATTTTGTGTTTTGTGGCTGTGCGCCACAGAATATAAAGTCGTATTAGGTTTTCGTAGCTGGGAGCAACAGACTTGATAGCCGTATGATTTTTTTCTGTAGCTGCAAGGCAAAGAGTCAATAACCGCGTTAATTTGTCTTTTGTGGCTGTGCGCCACAGAATATAAAGTCGTATTAGGTTTTCGTAGCTGGGAGCAACAGATTTGATAGCCGTATGAAATTTTCTCTGTAACTGCGAGGCAAAGAGTCAATAACCGCGTTAATTCGTCTTTTGTGGCTGTGCGCCACAGAATATATAGTCGTATTAGGTTTTTGTAGCTGGAAGCAACAGACTTGATAGCCGTATGAACTTTTCTCTGTAGCTGCAAGCCAACAAGTCGATAACCGCGATAATTTGTTTTTGTGGCTGTGCGCCACAGAATAGATTGTCGTATTAGGTTTTTGTAGCTGGGAGCAACAGATTTGATAGCCGTATGAAATTTTCTCTGTAGCTGCAAGGCAAAGAGTCGATAACCGCGTCAATTCGTATTTTGTGGCTGTGCGCCACAGAATAGATAGTCGTATTAGGTTTTTGTAGCTGGGAGCAACATACTTGATAGCCGTATAACCTTTTTCCTGTAGCTGCACGGCAAAGAGTCAATAACCGCGTTAATTTGTCTTTTGTGGCTGTGCGCCACAGAATAGATAGTCGTATTAGGTTTTTGTAGCTGGGAGCAACATACTTGATAGCCGTATGAACTTTTTTCTGTAGCTGCAAGGCAAAGAGGTAATAACCGCGTTAATTTGTCTTTTGTGGCTGTGCGCCACAGAATAGATTGTCGTATCAGGTTTTTGTAGCTGGGAGCAACAGACTTGATAGCCGTATGAACTTTTCTCTGTAGCTGCAAGCCAACAAGTCGATAACGGCGATATTTTGTGTTTTGTGGCTGTGCGCCACAGAATATAAAGTCGTATTAGGTTTTCGTAGCTGGGAGCAACAGACTTGATAGCCGTATGATTTTTTTTCTGTAGCTGCAAGGCAAAGAGTCAATAACCGCGTTAATTTGTCTTTTGTGGCTGTGCGCCACAGAATATAAAGTCGTATTAGGTTTTCGTAGCTGGGAGCAACAGACTTGATAGCCGTATGTTTTTTTTTCTGTAGCTGCAAGGCAAAGAGTCAATAACCGCGTTAATTTGTCTTTTGTGGCTGTGCGCCACAGAATAGATTGTCGTATCAGGTTTTTGTAGCTGGGAGCAACAGACTTGATAGCCGTATGAACTTTTCTCTGTAGCTGCAAGCCAACAAGTCGATAACCGCGATATTTCGTGTTTTGTGGCTGTGCGCCACAGAATATAAAGTCGTATTAGGTTTTTGTAGCTGGGAGCAACAGATTTGATAGCCGTATGAAATATTCTCTGTAACTGCGAGGCAAAGAGTCAATAACCGCGTTAATTCGTCTTTTGTGGCTGTGCGCCACAGAATATATAGTCGTATTAGGTTTTTGTAGCTGGGAGCAACAGACTTGATAGCCGTATGAACTGTTCTCTGTAGCTGCAAGGCAAAGAGTCGATAACCGCGTTAATTCGTATTTTGTGGCTGTGCGCCACAGAATAGATAGTCGTATTAGGTTTTTTTAGCTGGGAGCAACATACTTGATAGCCGTATAACCTTTTTCCTGTAGCTGCATGGCAAAGAGTCAATAACCGCGTAAATTTGTCTTTTGTGGCTGTGCGCCACAGAATATAAAGTCGTATTAGGTTTTCGTAGCTGGGAGCAACAGACTTGATAGCCGTATGAATTTTTTTCTGTAGCCGCAAGGCAAAGAGGTAATAACCGCGTTAATTTGTCTTTTGTGGCTGTGCGCCACAGAATAGATTGTCGTATCAGGTTTTTGTAGCTGGGAGCAACAGACTTGATAGCCGTATGAACTTTTCTCTGTAGCTGCAAGCCAACAAGTCGATAACCGCGATAATTCGTATTTTGTGGCTGTGCGCCACAGAATAGATTGTCGTATTAGGTTTTTGTAGCTGGGAGCAACAGATTTGATAGCCGTATGAACTGTTCTTTGTAGCTGCAAGCCAACAAGTCGATAACCGCGTTAACTCGTATTTTGTGGCTGTGCGCCACAGAATAGATAGTCGTATTAGGTTTTTGTAGCTGGGAGCAACATATTTGATAGCCGTATAACCTTTTTCCTGTAGCTGCACGGCAAAGAGTCGATAACCGCGTTAAATCGTATTTTGTGGCTGTGCGCCACATAATAGATTGTCGTATCAGGTTTTTGTAGCTGGGAACAACAGACTTGATAGCCGTATTAACTTTTCTCTGTAGCTGCAAGCCAACAAGTCGATAACCGCGATAATTTGTCTTTTGTGGCTGTGCGCCACAGAATATAAAGTCGTATTAGGTTTTTGTAGCTGGGAGCAACAAACTTGATAGCCGTATAAACTTTTTTCTGTAGCTGCAAGGCAAAAAGGTAATAACCGCTTTAATTTGTCTTTTGTGGCTGTGCGCCACAGAATATAAAGTCGTATTAGGTTTTTGTAGCTGGGAGCAACAGATTTGATAGCCGTATGAAATGTTCTCTGTAACTGCGAGGCAAAGAGTCAATAACCGCGTTAATTCGTCTTTTGTGGCTGTGCGCCACAGAATATATAGTCGTATTAGGTTTTTGTAGCTGGAAGCAACAGACTTGATAGCCGTATGAACTTTTCTCTGTAGCTGCAAGCCAACAAGTCGATAACCGCGATAATTTGTTTTTGTGGCTGTGCGCCACAGAATAGATTGTCGTATTAGGTTTTTGTAGCTGGGAGCAACAGATTTGATAGCCGTATGAAATTTTCTCTGTAGCTGCAAGGCAAAGAGTCGATAACCGCGTCAATTCGTATTTTGTGGCTGTGCGCCACAGAATAGATAGTCGTATTAGGTTTTTGTAGCTGGGAGCAACATACTTGATAGCCGTATAACCTTTTTCCTGTAGCTGCACGGCAAAGAGTCAATAACCGCGTTAATTTGTCTTTTGTGGCTGTGCGCCACAGAATATAAAGTCGTATTAGGTTTTCGTAGCTGGGAGCAACAGACTTGATAGCCGTATGAACTTTTTTCTGTAGCTGCAAGGCAAAGAGGTAATAACCGCGTTAATTTGTCTTTTGTGGCTGTGCGCCACAGAATAGATTGTCGTATCAGGTTTTTGTAGCTGGGAGCAACAGACTTGATAGCCGTATGAACTTTTCTCTGTAGCTGCAAGCCAACAAGTCGATAACCGCGATATTTTGTGTTTTGTGGCTGTGCGCCACAGAATATAAAGTCGTATTAGGTTTTCGTAGCTGGGAGCAACAGACTTGATAGCCGTATGATTTTTTTCTGTAGCTGCAAGGCAAAGAGTCAATAACCGCGTTAATTTGTCTTTTGTGGCTGTGCGCCACAGAATATAAAGTCGTATTAGGTTTTCGTAGCTGGGAGCAACAGACTTGATAGCCGTATGTTTTTTTTCTGTAGCTGCAAGGCAAAGAGTCAATAACCGCGTTAATTTGTCTTTTGTGGCTGTGCGCCACAGAATAGATTGTCGTATCAGGTTTTTGTAGCTGGGAGCAACAGACTTGATAGCCGTATGAACTTTTCTCTGTAGCTGCAAGCCAACAAGTCGATAACCGCGATATTTCGTGTTTTGTGGCTGTGCGCCACAGAATATAAAGTCGTATTAGGTTTTTGTAGCTGGGAGCAACAGATTTGATAGCCGTATGAAATATTCTCTGTAACTGCGAGGCAAAGAGTCAATAACCGCGTTAATTTGTCTTTTGTGGCTGTGCGCCACAGAATAGATTGTCGTATTAGGTTTTTGTAGCTGGGAGCAACAGACTTGATAGCCGTATGAACTGTTCTCTGTAGCTGCAAGGCAAAGAGTCGATAACCGCGTTAATTCGTATTTTGTGGCTGTGCGCCACAGAATAGATAGTCGTATTAGGTTTTTTTAGCTGGGAGCAACATACTTGATAGCCGTATAACCTTTTTCCTGTAGCTGCACGGCAAAGAGTCAATAACCGCGTAAATTTGTCTTTTGTGGCTGTGCGCCACAGAATATAAAGTCGTATTAGGTTTTCGTAGCTGGGAGCAACAGACTTGATAGCCGTATGAATTTTTTTCTGTAGCCGCAAGGCAAAGAGGTAATAACCGCGTTAATTTGTCTTTTGTGGCTGTGCGCCACAGAATAGATTGTCGTATCAGGTTTTTGTAGCTGGGAGCAACAGACTTGATAGCCGTATGAACTTTTCTCTGTAGCTGCAAGCCAACAAGTCGATAACCGCGATAATTCGTATTTTGTGGCTGTGCGCCACAGAATAGATTGTCGTATTAGGTTTTTGTAGCTGGGAGCAACAGATTTGATAGCCGTATGAACTGTTCTTTGTAGCTGCAAGCCAACAAGTCGATAACCGCGTTAACTCGTATTTTGTGGCTGTGCGCCACAGAATAGATAGTCGTATTAGGTTTTTGTAGCTGGGAGCAACATATTTGATAGCCGTATAACCTTTTTCCTGTAGCTGCACGGCAAAGAGTCGATAACCGCGTTAAATCGTATTTTGTGGCTGTGCGCCACATAATAGATTGTCGTATCAGGTTTTTGTAGCTGGGAACAACAGACTTGATAGCCGTATTGACTTTTCTCTGTAGCTGCAAGCCAACAAGTCGATAACCGCGATAATTTGTCTTTTGTGGCTGTGCGCCACAGAATATAAAGTCGTATTAGGTTTTTGTAGCTGGGAGCAACAGACTTGATAGCCGTATAAACTTTTTTCTGTAGCTGCAAGGCAAAAAGGTAATAACCGCTTTAATTTGTCTTTTGTGGCTGTGCGCCACAGAATATAAAGTCGTATTAGGTTTTTGTAGCTGGGAGCAACAGATTTGATAGCCGTATGAAATGTTCTCTGTAACTGCGAGGCAAAGAGTCAATAACCGCGTTAATTCGTCTTTTGTGGCTGTGCGCCACAGAATATATAGTCGTATTAGGTTTTTGTAGCTGGAAGCAACAGACTTGATAGCCGTATGAACTTTTCTCTGTAGCTGCAAGCCAACAAGTCGATAACCGCGATAATTTGTTTTTGTGGCTGTGCGCCACAGAATAGATTGTCGTATTAGGTTTTTGTAGCTGGGAGCAACAGATTTGATAGCCGTATGAAATTTTCTCTGTAGCTGCAAGCCAACAAGTCGATAACCGCGATAATTCGTATTTTGTGGCTGTGCGCCACAGAATAGATTGTCGTATTAGGTTTTTGTAGCTGGGAGCAACAGATTTGATAGCCGTATGAACTGTTCTTTGTAGCTGCAAGCCAACAAGTCGATAACCGCGTTAACTCGTATTTTGTGGCTGTGCGCCACAGAATAGATAGTCGTATTAGGTTTTTGTAGCTGGGAGCAACATATTTGATAGCCGTATAACCTTTTTCCTGTAGCTGCACGGCAAAGAGTCGATAACCGCGTTAAATCGTATTTTGTGGCTGTGCGCCACATAATAGATTGTCGTATTAGGTTTTTTAGCTGGGAGCAACATACTTGATAGCCGTATAACCTTTTTCCTGTAGCTGCATGGCAAAGAGTCAATAACCGCGTAAATTTGTCTTTTGTGGCTGTGCGCCACAGAATATAAAGTCGTATTAGGTTTTCGTAGCTGGGAGCAACAGACTTGATAGCCGTATGAACTTTTCTCTGTAGCTGCAAGCCAACAAGTCGATAACCGCGATAATTTGTTTTTGTGGCTGTGCGCCACAGAATATATAGTCGTATTAGGTTTTTGTAGCTGGGAGCAACATACTTGATAGCCGTATAACCTTTTTCCTGTAGCTGCACGGCAAAGAGTCAATAACCGCGTTAATTTGTCTTTTGTGGCTGTGCGCCACAGAATATAAAGTCGTATTAGGTTTTCGTAGCTGGGAGCAACAGACTTGATAGCCGTATGAACTTTTTTCTGTAGCTGCAAGGCAAAGAGGTAATAACCGCGTTAATTTGTCTTTTGTGGCTGTGCGCCACAGAATAGATTGTCGTATCAGGTTTTTGTAGCTGGGAGCAACAGACTTGATAGCCGTATGAACTTTTCTCTGTAGCTGCAAGCCAACAAGTCGATAACCGCGATATTTTGTGTTTTGTGGCTGTGCGCCACAGAATATAAAGTCGTATTAGGTTTTCGTAGCTGGGAGCAACAGACTTGATAGCCGTATGATTTTTTTCTGTAGCTGCAAGGCAAAGAGTCAATAACCGCGTTAATTTGTCTTTTGTGGCTGTGCGCCACAGAATATAAAGTCGTATTAGGTTTTCGTAGCTGGGAGCAACAGACTTGATAGCCGTATGTTTTTTTTCTGTAGCTGCAAGGCAAAGAGTCAATAACCGCGTTAATTTGTCTTTTGTGGCTGTGCGCCACAGAATAGATTGTCGTATCAGGTTTTTGTAGCTGGGAGCAACAGACTTGATAGCCGTATGAACTTTTCTCTGTAGCTGCAAGCCAACAAGTCGATAACCGCGATATTTCGTGTTTTGTGGCTGTGCGCCACAGAATATAAAGTCGTATTAGGTTTTTGTAGCTGGGAGCAACAGATTTGATAGCCGTATGAAATATTCTCTGTAACTGCGAGGCAAAGAGTCAATAACCGCGTTAATTTGTCTTTTGTGGCTGTGCGCCACAGAATAGATTGTCGTATTAGGTTTTTGTAGCTGGGAGCAACAGACTTGATAGCCGTATGAACTGTTCTCTGTAGCTGCAAGGCAAAGAGTCGATAACCGCGTTAATTCGTATTTTGTGGCTGTGCGCCACAGAATAGATAGTCGTATTAGGTTTTTTTAGCTGGGAGCAACATACTTGATAGCCGTATAACCTTTTTCCTGTAGCTGCACGGCAAAGAGTCAATAACCGCGTAAATTTGTCTTTTGTGGCTGTGCGCCACAGAATATAAAGTCGTATTAGGTTTTCGTAGCTGGGAGCAACAGACTTGATAGCCGTATGAATTTTTTTCTGTAGCCGCAAGGCAAAGAGGTAATAACCGCGTTAATTTGTCTTTTGTGGCTGTGCGCCACAGAATAGATTGTCGTATCAGGTTTTTGTAGCTGGGAGCAACAGACTTGATAGCCGTATGAACTTTTCTCTGTAGCTGCAAGCCAACAAGTCGATAACCGCGATAATTCGTATTTTGTGGCTGTGCGCCACAGAATAGATTGTCGTATTAGGTTTTTGTAGCTGGGAGCAACAGATTTGATAGCCGTATGAACTGTTCTTTGTAGCTGCAAGCCAACAAGTCGATAACCGCGTTAACTCGTATTTTGTGGCTGTGCGCCACAGAATAGATAGTCGTATTAGGTTTTTGTAGCTGGGAGCAACATATTTGATAGCCGTATAACCTTTTTCCTGTAGCTGCACGGCAAAGAGTCGATAACCGCGTTAAATCGTATTTTGTGGCTGTGCGCCACATAATAGATTGTCGTATCAGGTTTTTGTAGCTGGGAACAACAGACTTGATAGCCGTATTGACTTTTCTCTGTAGCTGCAAGCCAACAAGTCGATAACCGCGATAATTTGTCTTTTGTGGCTGTGCGCCACAGAATATAAAGTCGTATTAGGTTTTTGTAGCTGGGAGCAACAGACTTGATAGCCGTATAAACTTTTTTCTGTAGCTGCAAGGCAAAAAGGTAATAACCGCTTTAATTTGTCTTTTGTGGCTGTGCGCCACAGAATATAAAGTCGTATTAGGTTTTTGTAGCTGGGAGCAACAGATTTGATAGCCGTATGAAATGTTCTCTGTAACTGCGAGGCAAAGAGTCAATAACCGCGTTAATTCGTCTTTTGTGGCTGTGCGCCACAGAATATATAGTCGTATTAGGTTTTTGTAGCTGGAAGCAACAGACTTGATAGCCGTATGAACTTTTCTCTGTAGCTGCAAGCCAACAAGTCGATAACCGCGATAATTTGTTTTTGTGGCTGTGCGCCACAGAATAGATTGTCGTATTAGGTTTTTGTAGCTGGGAGCAACAGATTTGATAGCCGTATGAAATTTTCTCTGTAGCTGCAAGGCAAAGAGTCGATAACCGCGTCAATTCGTATTTTGTGGCTGTGCGCCACAGAATAGATAGTCGTATTAGGTTTTTGTAGCTGGGAGCAACATACTTGATAGCCGTATAACCTTTTTCCTGTAGCTGCACGGCAAAGAGTCAATAACCGCGTTAATTTGTCTTTTGTGGCTGTGCGCCACAGAATATAAAGTCGTATTAGGTTTTCGTAGCTGGGAGCAACAGACTTGATAGCCGTATGAACTTTTTTCTGTAGCTGCAAGGCAAAGAGGTAATAACCGCGTTAATTTGTCTTTTGTGGCTGTGCGCCACAGAATAGATTGTCGTATCAGGTTTTTGTAGCTGGGAGCAACAGACTTGATAGCCGTATGAACTTTTCTCTGTAGCTGCAAGCCAACAAGTCGATAACCGCGATATTTTGTGTTTTGTGGCTGTGCGCCACAGAATATAAAGTCGTATTAGGTTTTCGTAGCTGGGAGCAACAGACTTGATAGCCGTATGATTTTTTTCTGTAGCTGCAAGGCAAAGAGTCAATAACCGCGTTAATTTGTCTTTTGTGGCTGTGCGCCACAGAATATAAAGTCGTATTAGGTTTTCGTAGCTGGGAGCAACAGACTTGATAGCCGTATGTTTTTTTTCTGTAGCTGCAAGGCAAAGAGTCAATAACCGCGTTAATTTGTCTTTTGTGGCTGTGCGCCACAGAATAGATTGTCGTATCAGGTTTTTGTAGCTGGGAGCAACAGACTTGATAGCCGTATGAACTTTTCTCTGTAGCTGCAAGCCAACAAGTCGATAACCGCGATATTTCGTGTTTTGTGGCTGTGCGCCACAGAATATAAAGTCGTATTAGGTTTTCGTAGCTGGGAGCAACAGACTTGATAGCCGTATGATTTTTTTTTCTGTAGCTGCAAGGCAAAGAGTCAATAACCGCGTTAATTTGTCTTTTGTGGCTGTGCGCCACAGAATAGATTGTCGTATTAGGTTTTTGTAGCTGGGAGCAACAGATTTGATAGCCGTATGAAATATTCTCTGTAACTGCGAGGCAAAGAGTCAATAACCGCGTTAATTCGTCTTTTGTGGCTGTGCGCCACAGAATATATAGTCGTATTAGGTTTTTGTAGCTGGGAGCAACAGACTTGATAGCCGTATGAACTGTTCTCTGTAGCTGCAAGGCAAAGAGTCGATAACCGCGTTAATTCGTATTTTGTGGCTGTGCGCCACAGAATAGATAGTCGTATTAGGTTTTTTTAGCTGGGAGCAACATACTTGATAGCCGTATAACCTTTTTCCTGTAGCTGCACGGCAAAGAGTCAATAACCGCGTAAATTTGTCTTTTGTGGCTGTGCGCCACAGAATATAAAGTCGTATTAGGTTTTCGTAGCTGGGAGCAACAGACTTGATAGCCGTATGAATTTTTTTCTGTAGCCGCAAGGCAAAGAGGTAATAACCGCGTTAATTTGTCTTTTGTGGCTGTGCGCCACAGAATAGATTGTCGTATCAGGTTTTTGTAGCTGGGAGCAACAGACTTGATAGCCGTATGAACTTTTCTCTGTAGCTGCAAGCCAACAAGTCGATAACCGCGATAATTCGTATTTTGTGGCTGTGCGCCACAGAATAGATTGTCGTATTAGGTTTTTGTAGCTGGGAGCAACAGATTTGATAGTCGTATGAACTGTTCTTTGTAGCTGCAAGGCAAAGAGTCGATAACCGCGTTAATTCGTATTTTGTGGCTGTGCGCCACAGAATAGATAGTCGTATTAGGTTTTTGTAGCTGGGAGCAACATATTTGATAGCCGTATAACCTTTTTCCTGTAGCTGCACGGCAAAGAGTCAATAACCGCGTTAATTTGTCTTTGTGGCTGTGCGCCACAGAATAGATTGTCGTATTAGGTTTTTGTAGCTGGGAGCAACAGATTTGATAGCCGTATGAAATGTTCTCTGTAACTGCGAGGCAAAGAGTCAATAACCGCGTTAATTCGTCTTTTGTGGCTGTGCGCCACAGAATATATAGTCGTATTAGGTTTTTGTAGCTGGGAGCAACAGACTTGATAGCCGTATAAACTTTTCTCTGTAGCTGCAAGCCAACAAGTCGATAACCGCGATAATTTGTTTTTGTGGCTGTGCGCCACAGAATAGATTGTCGTATTAGGTTTTTGTAGCTGGGAGCAACAGATTTGATAGCCGTATGAAATATTCTCTGTAGCTGCAAGGCAAAGAGTCGATAACCGCGTCAATTCGTATTTTGTGGCTGTGCGCCACAGAATAGATAGTCGTATTAGGTTTTTGTAGCTGGGAGCAACATACTTGATAGCCGTATAACCTTTTTCCTGTAGCTGCACGGCAAAGAGTCAATAACCGCGTTAATTTGTCTTTTGTGGCTGTGCGCCACAGAATATAAAGTCATATTAGGTTTTCGTAGCTGGGAGCAACAGACTTGATAGCCGTATGAACTTTTTTCTGTAGCTGCAAGGCAAAGAGGTAATAACCGCGGTAATTTGTCTTTTGTGGCTGTGCGCCACAGAATAGATTGTCGTATCAGGTTTTTGTAGCTGGGAGCAACAGACTTGATAGCCGTATGAACTTTTCTCTGTAGCTGCAAGCCAACAAGTCGATAACCGCGATATTTTGTGTTTTGTGGCTGTGCGCCACAGAATATAAAGTCGTATTAGGTTTTCGTAGCTGGGAGCAACAGACTTGATAGCCGTATGATTTTTTTTCTGTAGCTGCAAGGCAAAGAGTCAATAACCGCGTTAATTTGTCTTTTGTGGCTGTGCGCCACAGAATATAAAGTCGTATTAGGTTTTCGTAGCTGGGAGCAACAGACTTGATAGCCGTATAATTTTTTTTCTGTAGCTGCAAGGCAAAGAGTCAATAACCGCGTTAATTTGTCTTTTGTGGCTGTGCGCCACAGAATAGATTATCGTATCAGGTTTTTGTAGCTGGGAGCAACAGACTTGATAGCCGTATGAACTTTTCTCTGTAGCTGCAAGCCAACAAGTCGATAACCGCGATATTTCGTGTTTTGTGGCTGTGCGCCACAGAATATAAAGTCGTATTAGGTTTTCGTAGCTGGGAGCAACAGACTTGATAGCCGTATGATTTTTTTTCTGTAGCTGCAAGGCAAAGAGTCAGTAACCGCGTTAATTTGTCTTTTGTGGCTGTGCGCCACAGAATAGATTGTCGTATTAGGTTTTTGTAGCTGGGAGCAACAGATTTGATAGCCGTATGAAATATTCTCTGTAACTGCGAGGCAAAGAGTCAATAACCGCGTTAATTCGTCTTTTGTGGCTGTGCGCCACAGAATATATAGTCGTATTAGGTTTTTGTAGCTGGGAGCAACAGACTTGAGAGCCGTATGAACTGTTCTCTGTAGCTGCAAGGCAAAGAGTCGATAACCGCGTTAATTTGTATTTTGTGGCTGTGCGCCACAGAATAGATAGTCGTATTAGGTTTTTTTAGCTGGGAGCAGCATACTTGATAGCCGTATAACCTTTTTTCTGTAGCTGCACGGCAAAGAGTCAATAACCGCGTAAATTTGTCTTTTGTGGCTGTGCGCCACAGAATATAAAGTCGTATTAGGTTTTCGTAGCTGGGAGCAACAGACTTGATAGCCGTATGAATTTTTTCTGTAGCCGCAAGGCAAAGAGGTAATAACCGCGTTAATTTGTCTTTTGTGGCTGTGCGCCACAGAATAGATTGTCGTATCAGGTTTTTGTAGCTGGGAGCAACAGACTTGATAGCCGTATGAACTTTTCTCTGTAGCTGCAAGCCAACAAGTCGATAACCGCGATAATTCGTATTTTGTGGCTGTGCGCCACAGAATAGATTGTCGTATTAGGTTTTTGTAGCTGGGAGCAACAGATTTGATAGCCGTATGAACTGTTCTTTGTAGCTGCAAGGCAAAGAGTCGATAACCGCGTTAATTCGTATTTTGTGGCTGTGCGCCACAGAATAGATAGTCGTATTAGGTTTTTGTAGCTGGGAGCAACATATTTGATAGCCGTATAACCTTTTTCCTGTAGCTGCACGGCAAAGAGTCAATAACCGCGTTAATTTGTCTTTTGTGGCTGTGCGCCACAGAATAGATTGTCGTATCAGGTTTTCGTAGCTGGGAGCAACAGACTTGATAGCCGTATGATTTTTTTTCTGTAGCCGCAAGGCAAAGAGGTAATAACCGCGTTAATTTGTCTTTTGTGGCTGTGCGCCACAGAATAGATTGTCGTATCAGGTTTTTGTAGCTGGGAGCAACAGACTTGATAGCCGTATGAACTTTTCTCTGTAGCTGCAAGCCAACAAGTCGATAACCGCGATAATTCGTATTTTGTGGCTGTGCGCCACAGAATAGATTGTCGTATTAGGTTTTTGTAGCTGGGAGCAACAGATTTGATAGCCGTATGAACTGTTCTTTGTAGCTGCAAGCCAACAAGTCGATAACCGCGTTAATTCGTATTTTGTGGCTGTGCGCCACAGAATAGATAGTCGTATTAGGTTTTTGTAGCTGGAGCAACATATTTGATAGCCGTATAACCTTTTTCCTGTAGCTGCACGGCAAAGAGTCGATAACCGCGTTAAATCGTATTTTGTGGCTGTGCGCCACAGAATAGATTGTCGTATCAGGTTTTTGTAGCTGGGAACAACAGACTTGATAGCCGTATTAACTTTTCTCTGTAGCTGCAAGCCAACAAGTCGATAACCGCGATAATTTGTCTTTTGTGGCTGTGCGCCACAGAATATAAAGTCGTATTAGGTTTTTGTAGCTGGGAGCAACAGATTTGATAGCCGTATGAAATGTTCTCTGTAACTGGGAGGCAAAGAGTCAATAACCGCGTTAATTCGTCTTTTGTGGCTGTGCGCCACAGAATATATAGTCGTATTAGGTTTTTGTAGCTGGAAGCAACAGACTTGATAGCCGTATGAACTTTTCTCTGTAGCTGCAAGCCAACAAGTCGATAACCCGCGATAATTTGTTTTTGTGGCTGTGCGCCACAGAATAGATTGTCGTATTAGGTTTTTGTAGCTGGGAGCAACAGATTTGATAGCCGTATGAAATTTTCTCTGTAGCTGCAAGGCAAAGAGTCGATAACCGCGTCAATTCGTATTTTGTGGCTGTGCGCCACAGAATAGATAGTCGTATTAGGTTTTTGTAGCTGGGAGCAACATACTTGATAGCCGTATAACCTTTTTCCTGTAGCTGCACGGCAAAGAGTCAATAACCGCGTTAATTTGTCTTTTGTGGCTGTGCGCCACAGAATATAAAGTCGTATTAGGTTTTCGTAGCTGGGAGCAACAGACTTGATAGCCGTATGAACTTTTTTCTGTAGCTGCAAGGCAAAGAGGTAATAACCGCGTTAATTTGTCTTTTGTGGCTGTGCGCCACAGAATAGATTGTCGTATCAGGTTTTTGTAGCTGGGAGAAACAGACTTGATAGCCGTATGAACTTTTCTCTGTAGCTGCAAGCCAACAAGTCGATAACCGCGATATTTTGTGTTTTGTGGCTGTGCGCCACAGAATATAAAGTCGTATTAGGTTTTCGTAGCTGGGAGCAACAGACTTGATAGCCGTATGATTTTTTTTCTGTAGCTGCAAGGCAAAGAGTCAATAACCGCGTTAATTTGTCTTTTGTGGCTGTGCGCCACAGAATATAAAGTCGTATTAGGTTTTCGTAGCTGGGAGCAACAGACTTGATAGCCGTATGTTTTTTTTTCTGTAGCTGCAAGGCAAAGAGTCAATAACCGCGTTAATTTGTCTTTTGTGGCTGTGCGCCACAGAATAGATTGTCGTATTAGGTTTTTGTAGCTGGGAGCAACAGATTTGATAGCCGTATGAAATATTCTCTGTAACTGCGAGGCAAAGAGTCAATAACCGCGTTAATTCGTCTTTTGTGGCTGTGCGCCACAGAATATATAGTCGTATTAGGTTTTTGTAGCTGGGAGCAACAGACTTGATAGCCGTATGAACTGTTCTCTGTAGCTGCAAGGCAAAGAGTCGATAACCGCGTTAATTCGTAGTTTGTGGCTGTGCGCCACAGAATAGATAGTCGTATTAGGTTTTTTAGCTGGGAGCAACATACTTGATAGCCGTATAACCTTTTTCCTGTAGCTGCACGGCAAAGAGTCAATAACCGCGTAAATTTGTCTTTTGTGGCTGTGCGCCACAGAATATAAAGTCGTATTAGGTTTTCGTAGCTGGGAGCAACAGACTTGATAGCCGTATGAATTTTTTTTCTGTAGCCGCAAGGCAAAGAGGTAATAACCGCGTTAATTTGTCTTTTGTGGCTGTGCGCCACAGAATAGATTGTCGTATCAGGTTTTTGTAGCTGGGAGCAACAGACTTGATAGCCGTATGAACTTTTCTCTGTAGCTGCAAGCCAACAAGTCGATAACCGCGATAATTCGTATTTTGTGGCTGTGCGCCACAGAATAGATTGTCGTATTAGGTTTTTGTAGCTGGGAGCAACAGATTTGATAGCCGTATGAACTGTTCTTTGTAGCTGCAAGCCAACAAGTCGATAACCGCGTTAATTCGTATTTTGTGGCTGTGCGCCACAGAATAGATAGTCGTATTAGGTTTTTGTAGCTGGGAGCAACATATTTGATAGCCGTATAACCTTTTTCCTGTAGCTGCACGGCAAAGAGTCGATAACCGCGTTAAATCGTATTTTGTGGCTGTGCGCCACAGAATAGATTGTCGTATCAGGTTTTTGTAGCTGGGAACAACAGACTTGATAGCCGTATTAACTTTTCTCTGTAGCTGCAAGCCAACAAGTCGATAACCGCGATAATTTGTCTTTTGTGGCTGTGCGCCACAGAATATAAAGTCGTATTAGGTTTTTGTAGCTGGGAGCAACAGACTTGATAGCCGTATACACTTTTTTCTGTAGCTGCAAGGCAAAAGGTAATAACCGCTTTAATTTGTCTTTTGTGGCTGTGCGCCACAGAATATAAAGTCGTATTAGGTTTTTGTAGCTGGGAGCAACAGATTTGATAGCCGTATGAAATGTTCTCTGTAACTGCGAGGCAAAGAGTCAATAACCGCGTTAATTCGTCTTTTGTGGCTGTGCGCCACAGAATATATAGTCGTATTAGGTTTTTGTAGCTGGAAGCAACAGACTTGATAGCCGTATGAACTTTTCTCTGTAGCTGCAAGCCAACAAGTCGATAACCGCGATAATTTGTTTTTGTGGCTGTGCGCCACAGAATAGATTGTCGTATTAGGTTTTTGTAGCTGGGAGCAACAGATTTGATAGCCGTATGAAATTTTCTCTGTAGCTGCAAGGCAAAGAGTCGATAACCGCGTCAATTCGTATTTTGTGGCTGTGCGCCACAGAATAGATAGTCGTATTAGGTGTTTGTAGCTGGAGCAACATACTTGATAGCCGTATAACCTTTTTCCTGTAGCTGCACGGCAAAGAGTCAATAACCGCGTTAATTTGTCTTTTGTGGCTGTGCGCCACAGAATATAAAGTCGTATTAGGTTTTCGTAGCTGGGAGCAACAGACTTGATAGCCGTATGAACTTTTTTCTGTAGCTGCAAGGCAAAGAGGTAATAACCGCGTTAATTTGTCTTTTGTGGCTGTGCGCCACAGAATAGATTGTCGTATCAGGTTTTTGTAGCTGGGAGCAACAGACTTGATAGCCGTATGAACTTTTCTCTGTAGCTGCAAGCCAACAAGTCGATAACCGCGATATTTTGTGTTTTGTGGCTGTGCGCCACAGAATATAAAGTCGTATTAGGTTTTCGTAGCTGGGAGCAACAGACTTGATAGCCGTATGATTTTTTTTTCTGTAGCTGCAAGGCAAAGAGTCAATAACCGCGTTAATTTGTCTTTTGTGGCTGTGCGCCACAGAATATAAAGTCGTATTAGGTTTTCGTAGCTGGGAGCAACAGACTTGATAGCCGTATGTTTTTTTTTCTGTAGCTGCAAGGCAAAGAGTCAATAACCGCGTTAATTTGTCTTTTGTGGCTGTGCGCCACAGAATAGATTGTC